>JACTOM010000011.1:2244339-2383720 GCA_015832385.1 Elymnias hypermnestra | reverse complement strand
TGCCGATAATCACCACGCTTGGCAGGCGGGTTGGTGATCGCAGTGCTGACCTTCTCGCACCGATAACGCTGCTGCCCGTTATCGGTCTGTGGTATTTAGGTCAGCTATATAGAATGGTTATACCGCCATTTGTCGGTCGCCAGAGCATCGTCGGTAGGAGCAGAGTGCACCGCGTGCAGGTGAGGTTGACGTTTGGAGAAACGGACTGGGACGCGTTCCCCCCTTACACATTGACAGAATGCGCGCTGCAAATAATAACATATTATATGTGTTAAGAAATCACTCTCAATTTGTCGTTTGCCCAATGCTGGGGGTCGCGATCACTCCTTATATTTTTTTCTTTTTTTGCAATTTCATACTATCTCTATCTATTTTGTGCAACATCGACTGCATACAAGATCTGGGTTTTGAGAGTGGTGTGGATTTAATCAGTCCCTTGCATAGGTGACAATAAGTTTTTGTAAGTTATCACTAGATTTACGGGCTATGTGGCCAAAACTCAAGAGTACTTCAAAGGCACGTGGATGAAAGTCTTGGTCGTTTTACGATGTTCAGCTTGCCCAGTACCGATTGATTTTTCCTATACGCTGTACATAGCATATGTAAGAAATATATCCTGGTAAATCGCAAGGGCAGTTGTTAAGTGTTTGTGGCATGTTCCCGTGTCGGAATATAAACGAAGCTATGCGTACATTAACCAAAAGATAAAAAGAAACATGTTGTAATTTGATTAGAATAAATACTATATACACCAATATTCAGAAAAAAGTCTTGATTTCGTTAGTGAGAAATAAAAATACCCGTGTCAATGCATCACCTATCTTACTGTGATCGTATATCTTGTTTGTAATTACTTTCGCTTAAGTTAACTACTCCAACTATAGCAAATAGATGATAATAGCCGAAACTAACGGCTCAATGAGCGGCTGTTTGAGGCTTTTGTTGATACTTTTAGAGTTGAGTACATCAGCTAATTACCAAATGTAATTTTATGTGGTATTACCGCATGAAACTTAGGGTTAGAACTTGACTGTTCAGCGTCATCTGATGATAAGTAATCATAGAGTCTAAAGTGAAAGCGCCCTATACTGTAGTTTCAAGTGCTATTTTACGACTTATCGTTTCTACGAAGCAATGTAGTTTATGATTGCTTCATTGGAATAGTGGTTAGCATGTTCGGCTACAGACATGAGGTCCTGGGTTCGAGTCCCGGGTCAGGCCAATTCAAATGAGATATTGAGATTTCAATTAACATTTTCTCAATATTTGCTCGAAGTTGGGAAGTTGGCGGTGCGATGCACCCCCGTGCCACGGAGAGCACGTAAAGCCGTCGGTTCTGCGCCTCATCTCTTTCCGTTTAAGACGGATTTCTGTAACATCGGACGATGAGAATGAAAGAATAGAGAGTGCACTTGTGTACTATGCCTGCCAATAGGCAGTGGAGCAGCGTGGTGG
Source organism: Elymnias hypermnestra (assembly GCA_015832385.1). NCBI lineage: Eukaryota > Metazoa > Arthropoda > Insecta > Lepidoptera > Nymphalidae > Elymnias > Elymnias hypermnestra. Next base: position 2,382,265 of record JACTOM010000011.1, on the reverse strand, counting down.
GTCTATGCTCTAAAAACACTCTCTTATATGAATGAGGTGGCTTGTGTCCAGCAGTGAGACTTCAGGACAGTTAATGGTCTTCTACTTGCCTTTTTTTAATGCCGTTTGTATACAGGAATGCAAATTTTGTTGTTAAAGTCTTAATTAGCCACGGCCAAATCCAGACCAGACCCAGACGAATTAGAAAATGCTATTTTCTAAGTTTGCCCCCGAGGGAAATCAAACATAGAACCTCGAACCGAAGCGAATACTTGCACTTTGCCAGCAAGGCTAATATATTTTTTAACAATATTTAAATATATAATGATATGTACTAAAACTTAAATATCTAAGAAGATATATATTCAAGGGCGGAATTATTTCTGTAAGCAATTCCTGACAGTCAACCATAAATGTAATTAAAATTACACAATAGCTTTATATATAGAACAAAAGAAACTATAAATAAAATCTTATATTTATTATAAATATTAATATAATGAAGTCTTTAGCTATTATTTTTTGTAAATATTTTTTATAACTGTTATAGACATTAAACCTTTCATACAAGTTTGTCGGTTTAGAGTACTCTTGACCTGGCTCTTATTTAAAATGTCCTGGATTTGGCCCAGGAACGTTCGCCATGGTCTTTCCCTTCCAACTTTCACATGCACTCTTGACTCATAAATCCTTTTTGTCAGTCTCCTTTCATTCATTCTCTCTATGTGCCCAAACAATCTAAGCATACCTTTCTCAATTTTAGTCACTGCATCTTCTTTTACACCACAACGTTCTCTTATCACACTATTTCTTACTTTGTCCCTCGGTTTCAATCTACTCATACTTCTCAACGCTCTCATGTCTATCGCATTTATTGTACTTATGTGATTCTTCTGCAATATCCAAGTTTCACTACCATAAGTGTTGGTACCAACACTCCTGCATGTACAGCTAGTCTGGCCCTTTGAGACACCATCTGGCTATTCATTAAGACGTGCAGAGCACCATTTACCATATTCCCTGCATTCACTCTCCTTTCAATATCACTTTCACATGTTCCATCGTTTGTAAATTTAGATCCCAAGTATACCAAATTCTTCACCTCTTTCACTCAGTCCCCATCAATTAAAATATTGCCATTCATCATAGATTCATCACTTTCAAAAAGCATAACTTTCGTTTTGTTTACATTTACTTTCATTCCATTCCTTTACAAAGCTTCATTCATTCATTCTTCATTGATAGTTTCATTGATAGCTTAATTCATTATTTTTATCAGGTTTTATTAGAAACGCTATAATTCGGAGAAGCTTTAAGCTCTCACTCATAATGAGAATTTAAAAACTTTACGCGGTTGATTTTTAATGTTGACGCACCAGCTATTTCTATAAAGGCTGGAAAGCCTTTTTTTATTAAATAAATAGTGAAGAAGAAATATATTGTGTTAAGAATACACAAGAGATTGCAACTTCATTTAAGTTTTAGTACACCAAAGTTGTATCAGATAATGGTATTAAGCTCCATTGTGTCCTTTCATGTCCCAGAAGTAATCGGAGAGACACAAGTTATTTTTTGGAGTGTATTCAATCAAAATACATCTTTACTGCATCTTACCATTATTATTTGTTTAAATATATAAAGGAATTTTATTGTAATTTCAAATTACAATAACTTAACAAAATCTTCACTTACCAGAAGCGAAGATCGGAGTCCAGCGCTAAGCTTTATAAAGCTTTTTTTATATTTCAACAGGCTATAAATATTAATCGAGATATCAAACTTATAAGTGTATAGTCAAATTTTATCTGTCTGTTAAACACCGGCCTTGCTGGCGCAGTGGTCCGAGTACTCGCTTTGCCAGCAGAGACCCGGGTTAGATCCCCGTTATGGCGAATTTAGGAAACTGTATTTTCTTATTTGTTTGAGTCTGGACTAGTGGAAGGCTTCGGCCACGGCTAGTTAGCAACCTACCAGCAAAAGTGTACCGCCAAACAAAGAGATTTGTATTCCGGTGCGATCCGGGGCGCTTCCATCTTAGTCTGTATCATCACTTACCATCAGGTGAGACCACAGTCAAGCATTAACCTTTGAGCAATAAAAAAATTAACATTTACCAGATATTTATTAATTAGAAAGTCCTCAAACTACGTTAATGTGTTTAGTTTGGGTCCAATAGTTAAATATGACTACGTTCAAATTATCTACGGACAATATATGCATTTCTATTGTTTGCTTTGAACTTGCAAAACATGTAATTTGAATAATTCAAACAACAGTTGTATAGCACAATAATTACAATATCGAATTTTGTACATCTGCAAAAACCAAAAGCGCTGTCTGATCTCTAATTTGCAATATTCGATACTTATCTAAACTAATATTATAAAGAGGAAACATTTGTGTTTTTGTACGTTTGTAACATTTTCACATAAAAAATACTACACCATTATTAAGCTGCATTTTCACTAAGCGGCATAGAATATATTATTTTCTCAAAAAATAGAGATCTTTAACAAAAATGCATAAATGTAACTCAAGGTGTGAAATAAAAATCTGTCAGCGTGTGCGCTGCCGAAACTATTGATGATAAAAAAAATGTTTTGCAATATTACACAACATATTAATATCTATAAAAAAATCTGCGATATCATATGTCCAACTGCTGTAGTTATTGCCACTGATTTACAATATGGGTCAAAGAGTATCGCTAAGAAACAAATTCAAGGCAGTTAACATAATGACAGTTCACTGCGTATACATATTAGAAAACTTGTTGTACGTACACAAAAACATTGACTCTTTTAATAAAAAGAGTGAATGTATATCATATAACTTACGAAACAAAAACAAACTTGTTGTAAATTCTAGTAGGCTGCATAAAATTAACAACTCATTTAAGGGTAACTGTATACGTTTCTATAATAAACTCCCACAAGACGTTTTAGAAATGTCAATTAATAAATTCAAAGTCTTTGTTAAAAGAAAGTTGATAGAAAAATCGTATTATAAGTTGCAAGAGTACTTAGACGATAGAAACGCGTGGGAGTGAACGAACTGCTCTAATTTAAATTGAAATACATTAAACTAATATGATATTGTAATGATGATGATAACAAAAAAACAAAATACCCGACTGAGTTTGTTGTGGGCTCTTCTCGGATCGGGCGTGAAGGAACCCTCGTAACTTTAGATTTGAAGTCGTTCTGGAGTATCATCATCAGACGTGCATTAGAATTAAGAGTGTGGAAAAGAAAAAATATATATATTATTTGACGATCCAAAAGTGCTGTAATATGCCTACTTGAATAAAAATATTTTGGTTTGATTTGATATAACTAGTTTTTTTTACTTTTAAAAAGTTAATAAAAGTGCCGACAATAATCAAACCATATTATTCATACCTCTGTATTAATCCTTATTAAAGACCGTGTCAATACCTGTGAAATACTTTTTAAATTATTAAAATCTCAATATAGAGAAAATGATGTATCCCGATTCGAACTCCAGAGTGTTAAATGTTGTGTATAGGGAATTTCTGGGACAATAAAGTATTACAAATAAATATAATATTATAGAAGAAAGTTTTGCATTTTGAATAGTCATTTTTATATTTAACAATTTATAAATCAAGCTAAAAATTCTACATAAATGATGTTACAAATTAAAAAATGTATAGATATATTTTAGTTGTAAAATGAAATCTGTATATTGATTAGAATAATATGAAAGTAAGTGTGTATCTAATGACCTGAAAGAAAGTAATTAAAAAGTAAAACAAAACTTTTATGTTTACGAAAATAAATCTATAGTCTAACTTAGTAGAGGTTCCACTGCCAAGAGATCTGTATCTACGCGGGTGGAGCTGCGTGGCTTTACTAGTATATTATATAACAATTCTAAAGTACATTGAAATCGGTCCTGAGTTAAGCAAAACTGTTTGAAACTTTTGTTAAGAATTATTTTTTGTTGCTTCTAATTTTAAGCATGATAAGCATGTAAGGTTATTTTTGTAGCTATTTAATGATCAATTTTGTCACAACATTTCCCTGATTTCATCTACTCCTACAATATATAAAGACAACACAAAATAATACTTAAATGTATAGCATTTTCATCTCCTCGTTATATATCATTCAATCTATCTACTTATTATTAAAATAATAAAATGTTCTTAATAGAAAACGTCACGTTAAGTGGTTCACCTACATCAAAATTTACCAGAAGCCTTTTTCCGGGAAACAATGTGGGCTCTTCCGTAAAATACATCATGTTCCGGCGTGAACTAGTTCCCACGCTTAAAGTGCGTGTATCTTTAAGAAATAACCTAATATAAGTTGCCGTTTATGCTTGAAAATATATTAAAATTTGTTCTAGAGATTTTTACGTTGGTAAATAATCTACAACCTGATCAGTAATATGATTCTTCTGAGAAAAGAAAACAGAGGAGCTCAGTTGGTATTCTTATAAATATAGGTTTTTAATTAATAAGTTTATACTATATGACATTACTATTTAGAAAACAATTTAGTTATAATTAAAATCTTAAGAGTCTAAAATCACTTAAATAAAACTTTATGAAGAATCCATATATTGTAACAACACTACAAACCTCTCTCTAAAAGTCTATTATATATAAATGATGTTCATTTTTTATGTTATATCGTTTTATTACTCTAAGGTTAGATTACACTCAAACATCTGCTTTTATTTATATGTTGATATATAAGTAATACACATATATATTACACTTAATATATATGAATAATTTACGAATGACGATGAATTTATGAATTTATAATCTTAATAAAATACCTTTTTATTTATCTACTCAAATTCAAGTAATAATTTAAATTTTGTAGCTAATGAATAATGACATTTGATGATAATATATTTTTTTAAATTTTAATTCATTAATAAAATTCATTTTGCAGTTAATGCTCACATAAAAGTTTAAAAAGGTGCCTATGTATTGAGTTAAATAAGTTCTTGCTACATGAAAAACTTTTTATTCATTTGTTTTTCTTGCCCTTATCCCACTAGGTGGGTCGGCACAGCATATTTCTTTTCGCCACTTCACTCTATCCGCTGTCATTTCTACATACACACCCTTTATGCACATATCCTCTTTCACATAATTCATCCACACTTTTTTTGGTCGCCCTCTCCCGGCCCTGCGGCTTACCGTCATATTTAGGACCCTCTTGCATACATGGCTATCCTCCCTTCTCATTACATGTCCATACCAGGCTAATCTTCCACTCCTTAACTTCTAGGTCACTGGTGCTACTTTCACACTTGCTCTTATATACTTATATAATATAATTTTACTCATATTAGGAGTTATTCGGTAAAAAAATCAGAAACTTTTATAATCAACTTACTTAAAACCCAGATGATAACAACAGTGTCCTTATAGGGAACAAAGGGATTTTAATTGAAATCTGTTAGTCGTCTACTTCTAAACTACAAAAGGAAGGCATGACAAGTAAGTTCGCCAGTTGTATGCGAATTTGGTATAATTAATGAACTTTCGAGTTCAACTACGTTATTAGCTTCCCACAGGGCATGTTACAAGACAGTATCTAATAACGACGACTAATACGTATCAATATACACACAAAAGTGAAAACAACTACCCTATTCTAGACAAAGATTTATTTTGTAGGAACAAATCTGGCAAATGAACAAATCGCCTGATATTAAATGATCATTGATCATATACTCGTCAATGATTTGCTATTTAAAACTTCTATGACGCTTTACTACAAAAAATCCATTTGCAGACACACACATACACAGCATCACGCCTCATTCCCATAGGGGTAGGCAGAGATCACGTCCTTCCACTAGCCATGATCCTTGCATATCTCCTTCGCTTCTATCATTCTCATCAAACCTTTCATACAAGTTCGTCGGTTTAGAGTACTCTTGACCTGACCCTTATTTAAAATGTCCTGGATTTGCTCTAGGAACGTCCGCCTTAATTTTCCCCTTCCAACTTTCACTTTTGACTCATAAATCCTTTTTGTCAGTCTCCTTTCCTTCATTCTCTCTGCGTGCCCAAATCATCTAAGCATACCTTTCTCAATTTTAGTCACTACAATCTTCTATTATACCACAACGTTCTGTTATCACACTATTTCTTACTTTGTCTCATCACTACCATCATCCATCTAAAGAGATAAAGATAAAAGGAGCATTCTTTAAAGTACAGTACTTTACTTGTCAAAAATATAATCTAACATAACCCTTAGATTGTCCGGCCGCGCTTTATTGGCCCTCGTAATTTGCCCGCGGTTTTCATTGGAAATAACCGTCGTCTGCCCCACCCGTCACGGACGTTTTTGGTTTATTTTCCTCGCGGGTCGAATGACGCTAAAGTGACTGTTGGTACTTAAGTGTTCTTGACAGACAACCAAATTTTATGATTTTTTATGTTTGCTAATAGTTAAACTATACAATGTTGTCCTTGGTTTATTAAATTAAGGCTCTGGAAATTAAAACTGGTTGGATTCATGTTACGCTAAACCTAAAGACAGTGAAAAAAGTCCATCTTGTATTTATAGACTTATATCATAAAAATTAAACTTAAGTCAAGGGTTTTCATAGTTATTCACATCGCTTATATAATCAAAAACACAAATAATTACTCATAAACACTTACAGCTTCTAACATAATACAAAAAACTTAACGACCTTCGACGCAACACACGCACCGTTAGTAACGGTCACTTTGTAACTGATTTATGTTTTGTTTCTATTGTCTGATATTATTTCTACGCATATTTTCTACGTTCTGCCCACCGGTAGTTGACGTGGGCAACCTAAGGGATAATAAAATATCTTCTTTATGTACATAGTTCTTCTGTACGTATATACATCAACACTAAATCTTTAAAGTCACAGAATATATACAAAAAATCATCAAAACCAATTCAAACATTTAGCGTTGGATACTCCTAAATGTCTAAATTGGTTTTGATGACTTTTAAAGATTTTAAACAACAGATTTTCGTGTTAATCTGATGGAGAAAGAAGATAATATGGAAGCGAAATCACTGTATTATATTTATATACATTATAAATACTACACAATACAATTTGCTGTTGACTTTCAAAAGGCTTCTACATTATGAAAGGAAATGCCTTTTAGATGTATAGTTATGTTCTCATTAAATATTATGTAATGCAACACGTCATAAAATAAAGCCTCGTTTACTGCGCTGTTTATAGAAACGTATAAAAGTTGGTTTCCCTCTGATCGTTATCACGATCTTTATACCCTTTTTTTAATATGATATTCAAATTGATTTATACTGAAACATACTATAACTGGAGAACAGTTTATACTCGATATATGTTGATGATTTATAATATCACGGGATGTCTGATAGATGTGTAAAACATCGAATTTTCTCAATTAAGAGAGATGGCGGATAGCAGAGCAGAGTGGGAAAAGAGGCGACGTGGCGACGCTTTACTACGGCGCCTCTTTCCACTCGGTTCAAGCGCTGCTAAAGATGTTTCATTCTAAAAATAAAGTCAATCTGGCTACATGTAAAAGTGAATAGTCATAATCAAAATATTCTTTATTCAAGTAGGCTCAATAAGCACTTTTGAATCGTCAGTCGTCTGTCCGATTCGGAAAGTTGAATGCACTGAGAAGAAACCGGCAATAAACTCAACGGTTACTCTTTTAGAGATAATTATGTGTTTCAATGATTAATATTTTGCTTAATTGCGCAAATCATCTTCAACATTATACTATACCTTTTGTAAAAGTATGTTTTAGACATATTTCTTAAAATTATGTGGAGGCAAATCTAAAACTGACTAAGGTATCTTATTAAAAATGCGTATGCTCAACCCGACAAATGGTTTCTGAACCTTCTTCACTCTAAAAGAAGAAATTACTACTTTGTTATTTATTTATTGTATTAAATTTTAGTATTTTTATGTATAAATGAATATTTTTAAGGATATATAAGATATAATTCAAAATCTATTGCGACGGTACTGTGAGAATTGATCTTTCTTTAGATTTATCTCTTAGAGAAGCACGAGATCCGGTAAAAAAGAGCAATACGTGCCATATATCAAATATGGCACGTATTGCTCTTTTTTGGAAAATAAATATAGTTTCAATGGTCGCCGCCTTACCCCATAACAATATGCCGTAAGCGAACTAATGAATTAAAATACAAAAAACAATATCATGTGTTTAAACTAAATTGTTTTTAGTTTAACAACATATTTAAACTGTATAAGCGAGCACGAAACCACGATGGCGATTATATATGTCGGAGAATAAGAGAGAACGGAGAAGAATAAAGCACAGGGGCGTAGGGTTCTCCGCTGACATCGTCATTAATGGGATCCATTATTTAATTTCTTATACTGTGGGCATTTGTGGCTAATGTTGGTGCAATCAAACACTTTATTAATTAACTCGGATTATAATGTTCAATCACTTAATGTTCCCGATAACAATTTACACAAACTCATTAACACTAATAGCTAGGAACGCAACAGGTTCAAAAGTCGACCACTCCGGCCGACCGCCACTCGAGAACTGCCGAGAGTCGCGCCGAACTGCCACTTATTGACTCTGCCCCCACCCCGATACACAGATGGCGCCAGCGTTTCACAGACTATTTTACACACGGACCAGCGATCCACAGACTCTTGCACTCCGACATATATATATAAATACTAGCTGACCCAGCAAACGTTGTTTTGCCATATAATTACTATTATCGTTATTAAAAAATAGGGGTTAGTGATTGAGAGGTTCAAATTTAGGGTTGTGTGTATTTTTAATTTAAAAAAATTATTTCGTCCCAAAATTTAAAAAAAAAAAATAATTGTGAATAACCCTTATCACTTAGGGCTATGAAAAATAGATAGTAGCCGATTCTCAGACCTACTGAATACGCATATAAAATTTGGTACAAATCGGTAACGCCGTTTCGGAGGAGTACGGTAACTAACATTGTGACAGAGAAAATTTATATAGTAGATTATATATATATTGTGGACCCAGTTACATTGATCTTGGACATGACTATCCTACAACTACACGTGTATGCTCTAAAAAACGTCTCTCGTATGAGTGAAGTCTGTGCCCAGCAGTGGGACGTTAATAGACTACTACTTACTTTATTTTTATATATAATTGGCATCGTTTATACAGTTATATATAATATCAAGTGTACATTATTAACATCATGCATTTCAAACAAAAAAAGGTATTGAACTCAAATGTAACATAAAACATGACTTATGACATTTATCACATACATTTTCATTATCACGATACTACATAAACTCAACTTGAACAAAAATTTTTATCGACCAATAAATTACAATTTACGGCTGTGACCTTTAAATATTTAATACAAAAGTTTTGAATATTCTGTGTATTTGAGGTCGCTGCTGCTATTTTTATGTCCACTTAAGGGCAAGTATAGAACTATATGAATAGTGAATTACCTTCCATAGGCGCATGAGGGTGATTTTTTTACGGATGAAACGCTTCATTAGCGTTACGAAGATGTGCAGCATTTTTTATGCAAATTCCTTTAAAGGTTAGGTAGCTGTAATATTTACAAATAACATGTGGCATTTTAATTTGCCACTCGTCATTTTATATATAAATTAAATATACTATTTTTCATAGGATATAAAATAAAAATATTTCATAAATTCTCTTTTTTATATTTTAAATTCAGAAAGAAAATTTAATTAATGTCTAATAGTGAAAAAAAACACGTGGCATTTTTATTTACATTTCGTCATTTGAGATTTCAATAAATTATTTGTATTAATAATGGACACTTTTGATATTGTAATGACAATTAAATTCCTAACATATCTTCATTTTTTCCTTCCTCTAAGTCTCGGATATCTAAAGTTTTACATTTGAATAAATATAAACAAGACTTAAAAATTTGTTTGCCAAAGAAATTTCACTTCTGACATGTGTACTTTGTACGTACGCACTTTAAACTTTTTTTATATCCTATTATTAGTTGACACTCTTTATATATATCAAATTTTCAAGAGTTTTGAAACACTTTTTTTAATTCAGGTATTTCATGGTATACAGTTTATCAAATATACATTTTTATATGTATCTATTATTTTTATTATATGTTTTATATTAATTTTTGTACAATACATTTTAGAGTCTTTTTTGCCGTAACCAAAAAATCCATTACCCTTAGGTTGCCTCACAGGAATCGCTACGTCGCTACAAGGTTGCCTATGGTTAACTTATTGTATATATTTAATTTTTTGTGGTGTACAATAGTCTTTTCTCTCTATCTTGAACATCTTTTCCTTATGTCTTGATGATCCCCTTCGAGCTTATATAATGCTGAACATACTTGCATGTTCTTCCACGTTCCTTCGTTTCTTTCATTCTCTTTTAACCTTTCATACAAGTTCGTCTGTTTAGAGTACTCTTGACCCGGCCCTTATTTAACATGTCCTGGATTTGGTCCAGGAACGATCACCTTGGTCTTCCCCTTCCAACTTTTTCGTTCACTCATGACACATAAATTCTTTTAGTCAGTCTACTTTTATTCAATATCTCTACGCGCCCAAACCATCCAAGCATAGCTTTCTCAATTTAAGTCACTTTATCTTCTTTTATACAACAGCGTTCTCTTATCACACTATTTCTTACTTTGTCACTCAGTTTCAATCCACTCATACTTCTCTACCGCATTTATTTTACTTTTGTGATTCTACTGCCATACCCAACTCTCACTACCATACAAGAGTGTTGGCAACGACACTCCTGCATGCACAGCCAGTCTTGCCCTTTGAGTATATCAAACAAGTAAAATAATAAAATTATTAAGGTGTTATATAATTATAAAATATTAAAAAAACTAAAATGTTGAGTATAGCCTAACTTCAAGGCATCAATTTTTTATGACGGTATGCGCAGGCATCATAAAAATTTACTCTCATCATTTTTCCCTAACGTGCCAAAAGAAGTATAACTTTAAAATTTTTGCTCTAACACAGATTTCATAATCTATGACCGAATCTGACCATTAGATTTATAAGGCTAGAGTTTTAGGGAATGTTTGGAGTTTAGAATCCTAAACATGCTTCCAGGTCATGTAGGTTTTCTCACGATGAGGAATTTGAAACCAAAATTGGGAAAAAAGTTTAGTATAGGTTGTCCACGGTCAAACAATATGACTTTTAAAAAAAGATCCGTACCAACAACAAGTAGTTGTGCCTTAAAAATGAATAATGCTAATATCAAGATAAATAAAACCGAAAGCATTTAAATACCAGCCCCTTTACACAAAAATGTTCAACATGCTGTTAACGACAATGAAGTTGAATTACAAACAAATATTTCGTTTACCCATGCGACAATTCCAATTGCGTTAATTATTTTTTTATTACCGTATTTTATAAAAGCAATTCCGATTTTACCGATTGTTTTCATACCGTTAAGCCACAAGCTTTACTATATAAGAAATAATAGGGTAAACAACGAATATGACATAAATAAATTCATTGAAATTATATTGAGTTGAATGAACAGATCATTTATCTTTACATAATGTTTGAGGTATCGAGAGTGGTATTCTATACAAAATATATGTATCCTTAACCTAGCAAACGATGTTTTTTAGTAAATACATTCCCAAATAAATAAAAAAATGATTGTTTTCCAGTGGTATCACACATATCGCTCCTCATCCCGTGGAAATATGGGGACATTCGTTAGTAATCGGATCTAAATGCCAAGCTAAGCTATTCTAGAAACCGCCTGAACACTCTAAAAAAATCATCAAAATCGGTCTAACTGTTTAGGAAAAAATAAGTTCCATATTTCCTAATATTGAGAAAGTAACTTCTCTGTAATGTCCCTTGATGGTAAGTTATGAAACACTCTAAGATAAGTAGCCAGCTAACCTGATAAGAGATAATTTATGCACTGGAACTCATTTTTTTGTAGCCTACCAATTCTAAATTTACCCAGCAGGAGATCAAACCCAAGACATGTGTTAGGGAAGCGAGTACAACAAGCATCATAGCAACCGAGTACGACAAATACACTTATCTACTGAAGAATACATACACACACTCACAATAAATGTATACTAGCTGATCTAAGTCTGTCTGGACCTCATAAGAGAGACAGAGAAGTTTAGCATTAAAAATGATCGTAGTAAGCCAATCTTAAAAGATAGAGATATGCTGTAGTTAACATTTTTAAAACGTTTAAAGGGCAACTATTCTGTCACAAGATTTTTGCGAAACTTAAAAAAACCACCACCACCAGTCCTATTGATCTGATCTGATCTGATACTGGTGCACCAGTCCTATTGATTTTAACGAGATAATATGTAACCTATAGCCTTCCTCGATAAATGGCCTATCAAACATTGCAAGAGTTTTTCAAATCGGACAAGTAGTTCCAGAATTTTACGACTTCAAACAGCAAACTCATCAATTTTATAATATTTGTGTAGCTGTATATAGAATTTCGTTAAATATTTATTGATACTAAAATTGTAAATCTTAACAAATAAGTCTTAAGAATCTTTTATAAACATAAAAGACATATTCAGATTTTTTCAACAGATTGGCTGACGTACTGCACCGTAAAAACGAAGAAATCACAACGATCTAATTCGGTCTTAAATTCTACACCTGTTGCTGTACAGGGCATAAATTTTAAACGTGAAAATATGCGGTAATTGGCATATAAATACTAGCGCAAAGCAACTGAATGTGGAGGAGGATTTTCACGACCTCTACGGTATAGAAATGGTGCAATGCGGTCGAATAGGTATCACGCTAACCCTGTCTTTGTACTGCAATCTCAGACCTTCATTTTCAATGACCCTGAGGCGTCAAGTTCTAGGCATTATGCGAGTCTTTAGCATTAAATTCCAAAGAATGACAACGTTACATTCTACTGCTTTAAAGTGAAAGCTTGTTAGTACAAACGGGCGGAACTACAAAATGTTTCGTGCTTAGCAAATTATGTTAAAGAATGCTTACATCGTAATGATCTCCGATGTCCTAATGTCACATTTGTAAACAAGAAAGGTATACATATAAGTATTTTTTTTTATTGTATATAGATTTGAGATCTCACCTAAAAGTAAATCATGGTAATCGTTTACCGTGATACGAGGTAATTTTCCTCTGAATGGTTTATTCAAATCATTATATGGAAACGCAATATTCTTCTTAGCGATGCGTCTTTGCTCTATAGACAATAAGCAATGGCTGAAGCCTGACAGTCCGAACTGATATAGAATTATAATTTCCCTTATTTGCTTTGCTGGGAATCGAACCTAGCAACAAGTCCATCAAATTTTAAATATCAATGTATATAATATTAACAGAACAAAAGTGAATTGTCAAAAATGTGTCCGTTGGTAACGATTCTTCTATCGAAAATTTGATTCTACTGGCAAATACCAATGATAATCTCTATAATAACATTATTAACTACATTATTTTAATATATAGTTTGAAATATTAAAAGTTAATAAGGCAAATTAAACTGCAAAAGAAGTGGAAATTTTGGTCTGATGAGATCCTTCTTCATTTATAATATGTTAGTGCGAATTTTAATTTGAAAGTCAAACAACTTAAAATCGAAATCAAATAATTTTACCGAACAAGCAGAAGGGGCTGAATGTGCTCCACAGGTCCCTCCTGCTGTAGCTGCAGCCAAGGCACTGCTTCCTGGTACCTAGGTATTGTAAACAGAACATTACACATTTGTCTTATTAGTGACAGATATATTTTTAAATTAGAACGAATCAAACATATCAAAGAAGGTAATCACCTAGCCTATAGATAATATATGCAATAAAACTAAATATATTAAAGAAAACATATTTATATAAATAACCCCAATTATCATCTAAATCATTATACATAAGAAATATACAAAGGTAAAGAATAACTGGTAAGTCCACTAACTATATAAACTTCTATAACAAGCCAGGAAGTACAAACACGATGCTTCTATACAATATTATACATGGTGTGTCCCAAAAGTTAAATATAACTTTTTTGCGCGGCGCTACACGTCACAGCCTGTTCAAACACATTGGGTCAAATGGAAGTTGAAAGAAGAATGGAAGAAATAGCTTTATCAAGCACCAAGATTTTAATCTCACAATTACAAGACACAAAATAGCTTATTTAGTAAACTGTTGTTTTGAGAGTATTTTACGTCATGGTTTAGCGGAAAAAACTAGGCTATCAAATAGGCGACAAAATGGCTCTCCAAATCTATTAATAGATCAAGCATGCCTACAGTGTATTTCGTCTGGACAATTAGGTTATCAGGGGGCACAGAAATCTTTCCTACCCTCTGGTGCAGGTGCTTATGCTTATGCTATTGGTGGAATGCTCGCCCATAAGGTTGAATGGAGGGTGGTTGCCTTCTTTTGCGAGACCGTCATTTCACTGAAGGAGCCAAATGAGAGGCTAAGAGAGCTAGTGGCTGAAGCCTTGAGGAGGCTGGGTGGAAGAAGTCGCATGTATGCGCTTCATGTTTCACCCTATTGAGTGGGTCCTCATAGTCGGTGTCATCTTGGTCACTCGAGTGGAATGCGCTATGGGACCCTCTAGTGATCTCACTCTAGGATGAGGAGGGATGCGCTGGGTTTTAGTGGGTATTCTATTATCTGCGAGTCCCACACTTCCGATTGGAGAAATTCTTACATCGAGGTGCATAAAGGCATTTGAAGGATTTTAAGGATAGTATAGACGCTTTACCAGTGGATATAACGATATAGCTAATAGAAGTTCCCGCCAAGGCCTTCTAAAGGAAGTATGGGAGAGTCATTGAAAAAAAAATATAGATATGGAGAGTATGTTGCAGAATACTAATAATGCGAATCAGTATCGTTTGTAAATCATTCAAAATATATTAATTTCATCAGCGACTTGCCCTGGCTTTGCAGTATAATAGTCTAGAAAACATATGCTACATGTGTTTCCTGTTGTTTGATTGCATCAATTTATTTCCACACGTGTTGATTTACAATCTATTTGCACAAAACCTTTTCGAATTATATATTTTGTCTTCCACTTTTTGTGAAGACTGCAAGGAAATCTATTCAAGTCTTTGAATTTACTGCAAACAAACGGAGGACTCCTTTTATAATGTGAAAAGATGACTTATGGAACAAACCATGCACAGGATAATAAGTACCCATTGAATTTACAATGTAATCCTCCTAAAAACTAAAGGTAATGGGTTACTATCGAAGGTTTCATGAAAACATACTGGGGCATTATTGTACAGGTCTAATAAAGCTGTTAGTACCGATCTTTATATTGGGATTATTATAAATTTTATCAGGATTTTTACGCACAATATTTAGTGATAGTTTAATAGAAATGTTACTGTTAGAAGAATTAGCAATTACAGTTAGAATAAAAACACACCATCAATGTATCCTATGGCGTTGAATTGGAAGAACGCGCTTCAACCTGTCAAAATTTGATTGATAATGGTATGTAAAACAATGATAGATAAGTAACAAAAGATTCAAATTATTAAATGCAAATGTAAATGATATTCACAAATAAAAATGTAATTAGCAAAGGCAGACGTCTTAATCCTGCGTGATTTTTTTTGAAGTGAAAATATCTTTAGACGCAATGTGCAGGTTATTTTGTAGCTAGTATTTTATAAATCCATTTACCAATATATTATAAAGATATAAGATATTGAGTATTGTGTATATGGATATCGAAAGAGACTGAATTATTACGTTCGACTATGTACGCTCGTTTGAGTAAAGTTGGCAGTCACAGATCAGTGACATTTTTCAATTGAATATTCAATTTAACACTGTTGAAAATAGTATTTACAAAATTCTTAAACACTTAATTGTAAGTGTTTATGTATACAAAAATAAGTATTTCGTCTTAAAGAAGTTTTCACTTGCTAATGTGTCATAAGCACACGTCGTTTCTTTTTGTGCGTAATAACATTATAAAGTTATTACCTTTAGCTGCTCCTGTTTGTAATCGGGTTGATATGGAAGTAACATTCGTATCTTTCCCCATCTGTTAAAGAAGAGCGCGATAGCACCAATCCAGACGATCAGCACTAAAACCACTATTCCAATCTCCACACCTCTTATCTGTTTAATAGAGATAGTTAACTATATATAAACTAATCTAGGTAATTACAGTGGTACACAGAATAATCATTACCTTTATGTATATAAAGAAGAAGTTGTGTAGAAACTTTTAACAAGTTAATTGCCTCTTTTACCATGTTACCGTACTAGAATTTTAAGCCGTATTCGTTTAACATCAGGTGAGATAACAGTCAAGCGTTAAACTGTCAATAATCATACAGTTTATCTATAAGGCGACAAGCATAAAGTTCATATAATCCTAAATAAAGTCATTGCCCATTACATCTGGTCCATCTCCCTATTAGGTGAAGAGGACTCCGAGTTTTAATGGATTATCTAGCATCAAGTGTGCGTAAATGCACTCTTTTAAAATTTTCCAGCGAAACATAAAAGAATAAGGCTGCCTTAGTCATCTGAGGAACCAGTGTAATAAGATTTTGTTACCAGTTTAATAAATACTTGTCAACTTACTAGTTTCTCAGTTAAATTCCTCACACAACATATATATTGCTAATTTCGTGGACCAGCACTTCCCTGCTGGAGGCTGTTGAATGGTTTCTGTCAGTGACAGATTACATTGAGGCTTTATACTTTATCGCTTATTAACCGACAATAAGAGTTCAATTATGTCTAAAAATACCTATGGCACTTATAACTTATCACCAGATAAAGTGTAACCTTTTATGTATAAAATTAATTGCGTTACGTTTCACGAACGTATTAATGTTTAAGGTTAACAAAATAAATCAGAACTAAATAACTACGCGCTACTGAATATAACGTTATATAAAGTTATTTTATCGAAGTTAATATATATTACTGCCTTTATTCAAATAGTACGAGGCGATATGAACACGCGAGTAAATTTTTTGTCGCGATTGAAGCGAACATTTTGAGCTACACAAAGTATTTGTAAGGAATAATAATATTTGCCTTTTTTGAAACGCATGTTAAATAAATGATGTTTGAACGTGGATAATTTTGTTTGACTGTAATCACAATCTCTTTCTTTTGTTATACATCTAAATGTTAAGGGTTTTCGCGACAAAAATGTAGAACCATTTCAATTGATTGTATTCGGGCATTCTTATCAAAAATTACTCATCATGTTTATATTAATACTAGGTGATCCGCGCAACTTCGTATCCCACTGAATATATTGATCGAAACATGAAAAATACTTTACGACATGCTCTTGGACATATAAAATATACTTTAAAAAGTAGTCAAGCTATACGCTATTGCTATGAAAAGCAGTATACCAGTTACGGCTTTTGGTATTCAACTTTAGATATTTGAAAACAATCCAAAACAAAGTACTCAGGGAAATAGTTAATTCACCTTGTTACGTAAGAAATAGCGATTGCCAAAGCTCATCACCAAAGTCTTCACCATCAAGTGAGTCATGATTATTATTGTTTCTTACACATAAAAACCGCTGTGCCAGAAGAGATCAATGACAAGCATTGTGGTACAAGAACGTTGTGGTTTAAAAGAGGATGTAGTGACTAAAATTGAGAAAGGTATGCTTAGATGGTTTGGGCACATAGGTAGAAAGCATAAAACTTAAGACTTTTAAAACGGATTTGATGAGTCAAGAGTTAATGGAAAAGTTTGAAGGAGAAGACCAAGACGAACGTTCCTGGACCAAATCCAGGATATTTTAAAAAGGGATATCCTGGGAGGTCTATTAAAATTCCGTCTCATCAGATTGAAAATAACAATCAATTAAAATTTAATGAATATTAAATTTCCTTTATCGAAAAACGTGGAATCGTTAATGTTTATGTTGATAAATGGTAATTAATTCATGCCTGTGGCAGCAGTTCTGTGGAAATTGTATTTTAATTTGTTTTTCTTTTGTTACGTATATATTCTAGCAAAATATTGTATTGTGTGAAATACAGATATCGTTCAGAAATTTTGAGGTTTTTGTAATTCATTTATCAATCAGCGACATCATTTATTCAAGTCGGCATAAAAAGCACTTTAGAATCAATAGTAGTATGTCTATTAATAACAAATCTATCACCGATTTGGAAAGTTGATTCCACTGAGAATAAGCCGGCAAGAAACTCAGTGGTTACTCTTTTAAATAAAGTTCAATCATATAACATAGAACGTTATGGTATTAAAGAAGATGTGGTGGCTAGAGTTGAGAAAGGTATTCTTAGATGGATTGGGCACGTAAAGAGAATGATTGAAAGGAGACTGACAAAAAGGATTTGTGAGTCAAGAGTGAATGCGAAATTTGAAAGGGGAAGACCAAGGCGAACGTTCCTGGACCAAATCCAAGACATTTTAAATAAGGACCAGGTTAAGAGTACTCTAAACCAACAAACTTGTATTTAACAATTAATAAGAATGAAAAAAGCGTAAGAGATATGCAAGGATCGTGGCAAGTGGAAGTACGTGGTCTCAGCCTACGGAAATGAGGCGTGATGCTAAGTATGTAGGTATCGAATATACCGGATCACGAACAATATAAATGATACCGAGGGAAACAGCTAGTATAAGTAGAACCCTTTTTGTTTTAATGGATTAAAATGGTTCCAGCAAGCCTATGCAATGAATCAACGCAACTCGTTGACACAAACGTGAGACATCAGGTAAACATTGTCCAAGTGCTAAGGTGAAATGTGAGTATTATTTTACCGTTGGAAATGTGGGCGACGGATCGGGTGGCGACACGGAGGAACGGGGCGTTCCCAACCCCCCGTCCTGCTGTGGCGATGTCCGTGGAGGCTCTGTACAAAGACGATATACGCATTAATGTTACCTGCATATTTCAAAGCATTTTCCATTGATAGTCTAGAATTTGGGTTTAAAAGCAATTGACTTAAATCTAAATATTCTTAAACTGCCTCATTGGTCTAGTGGTTAGCATGTTCGACTACCGACATGAGGGCCTGGGTTCGAGTCCCGGGCCGGGCCAGTTCAAAATCAATGTTGAGTTTTCTATTAAGGTTTTCTCAATATTTGCCCGAAGTTGGGAAGTTGGCGGTGTGATCCATCCCCGTGCCTCGGAGAGCACGTTAAGCCGTCAGTCCTGCGCCTGATCTCTCTCCGGTCTTGTCGGATTCATGTCACATCGGACTATGAGAGTGAAGGAAAAGAGAGTGCACTTGTTTTCTATCCGCAGTAAAGCAGCGTGGTGGGTCTATGTTCTAAAATCCCTCGCTCCTTGGAGTGAGGAGACCTGTGCCCAGGAGTGGAACGCCAATGGGCTGCTACTTACTTACTACTTTTATAAGTTAGTGTAACAGTAGCCGAGTGTATAATAATAAAGATTATACAATACAATAATGGTAGTTTTATATAAATAATAAAGGTAATTTAATAGGCAGAGCCAATCCGGGCGTTGCCATTTTTGTTTTGTTTATTCATTTTGTCCTTTTTATTATATTTTTCTTGGGGTCCCTTGAAAATCAGCGCTGTTATGAGTTACCAATGCAGCTTTATGCCATTTTGAGATATTTAGTTTTTTTTATCAAACAATATGATTTAATGTGTACTTGTTCTTTTTATCCAAATAATGATTATTTATTTATTTACTGGTTTAACCAACAGAAGTACTGGATTTCTGGACATTTTGTAACATGTCTGAGTTTGGGCTTTTAGCAGGCTTAAGATCGGCAACAAATGAAGATGAATGGCAATTGCCTTTTTCAGTAAAGGTGTTATTTTACAGAAACAGGCGATGATGAGAAAACAGAGAATCTCGACTGATGCCCCCCTTTTTTTTATGGGAGGCAAAATGGCAAGAAGTGTAAGTTTACCCGCCTGCACCCCTATACTTGAATGAAGCTTTGTAGGATGCATCTTGGGTGTCACGCGGAATTAAATGTTCGGTGTGATGTATTGTTAGATTGTTTTGCAGGGTTGTAGTGGGTATTCTGGTGTACAGCAAGCACTTAACTACACGTAGAGTATTGCCTGCGTATGTAAATATTTTACTCTGAGAAAAAAGACTTTGATCGTGGCCAATTACTACCCTGCTAGAAAAGACGTGCCGCCAAGCAAAACATATGCGTTCACGTACGATGCGGTATAGAAACCGTAAGAAATACCTTTTAACAAGTTAGCGCGTCTCTACTATTCGCGTCTCTACTACACGTGACGTCACGGACGTGAACAACAGCGGATTGCTGTGTATTACTAACTCGGTTTAAAAAGTTCAAAGTGAATATTTCGCAAAATTAACTTTTGTCAGACAAAATACAAGTGGTGTGTTTATATATAACTGTATATTTACGAATGTTTGTACCTGTTGAATAACAAGAAACAACAAAATAGTGAATAGTGATCAGCTGACGTTTATTTAAGTTAACCGTCGAACTGTCAATTATTTCCTAATGTTTGTTTTCTTCTAATGCACATATCGTAGGACATAATATTCAAAAATTATTTATTGTATATAATTAGAAGAAAACATTAGTGGCTTTTAAGTGCATTTAACATTAATTCTGAAAATATTTTATTTGGACTCACTAGCGCCATCTCTGATACGTGCTTCGTACCATTATTGTCTTTGCGATCATCCGTTATGGCAAATAAGTGCGGTATCTGCGGTAAATTCTTAAACCCAACAGATGGCGTAAAGTGCACGAAATGCGCAGGAATGTTTCATCGCCCTTGCCTCAAATTAAGCCCTGACCATCGTATTTCACATAAATGGTTATGCCGTGCATGTAAGAATGATAAAGGCCCATCTAAAAGTCCTAGTATCCAAAATCTAACGACTGTCGACAATGAGGAAGACTCTGAGGACTGCAGCCAACCGGAGGAAACTTCGTCCAGTCATATAGCCGCAGAAATACGCCTTGTAATTCGTTCTGAGATGGCCTACTTTAGGCAGGAGCTGTCCCGTATTAACGCGACAATTTCCGAATTTAATAAACGGGTGGATGGCATCGAGTCCAGGCTTACAAACCTCGAAGAACAAGCCTCTATCGGCAAGTCAAACATTCAAAAGGATAGTGAGAATCTGAATGATGTTATAACTCAGTTACGGTCCCAGTTGAATGATCGTGAACAAGAGTATTTTCTCAATGACATTGAAATCGCTGGACTGCCGGAAAAAAGTGGTGAAAATCTCACTCATATTGTCACCCTGGTTGGGAAAAAACTAGGGATTTGTCTTGAGGAGCGAGATGTGGTATCGGTTGAGAGATCAGGCATGCGGCGTACGGAGAGCGATAGTCCACAGCGCCCTCGTCCCGTTACCGTCAGACTCACCCGACGTGCGATTCGCGATCAAATTATCAAAGCCGCGCGCGTACGTCGCGGGACCGACACGTCGGGCATCGTCGACGGACAGCCGAACAAATTTTATGTTAACGAGCGCTTGACGCGCACCAACAAACAGCTGTTTCACAAGGCTCGCGAGGAGGGCCGACGTAGAAGATGGCGTTTTGTCTGGACGAGCGGCGGACGAATTTATGCGCGTCGCGAAGTTAACACTTCATCCCACCGTATACGTGCTGATACCGATATTACAAAGGTTTTTGCCATTTGATCAGTTTGCTGCGAGTTTTAACTATAAATTTATGTAATAACTACACTAAGTACATTTCATTGAACTGTACATTTCATATTTATAGTATAGTAAGTAATGTAAGCTTCGCAATGCATGGGCATATTTTTTCAAAACCAGTTTCGATTAAGTTTACAAATTCTGTCTACATTTATACTGGGAATATGCTTGGCATAGCAAAAAAACTATTTAATTTATTTTTAAAATGCTTAATTAAATTTTATATTATCAATTTAAAGGTACAAATATATGTTGAGAGTTTCTTAGGAAGGTTTGGCTATGACTATGAATATTATAAATTCATAAAACAAACAGGTATATTTTATATATTTCGTATAAATATGTATATTTTTTATATGGTAACAGTAACTTTAGAACTAACATGTATCTTTCATGTGTGCTATAAAATGGGTGTTATATCTCCAATTACGTTCTTTATACATATAAAAATAATTATAATAAATGTGAAAAATCTATTCAAAATTTAATACACATAAGCTATTTAAGGTTGGTTTTCTGAATGCCGGTTCCCTCGGAACCAGGCATGAGGAATTTATAGTGTCATTAGATCAGTCCGGCGTGGATGTTATGGCAATTAATGAGACCTGGTTGCGTACTGGGGAGGATATGCATGCGCCTGTCGTTCCTGGTTACCGTCTTAGTCACACTCCACGCCCGGTTTCAGTGTGTGGCGGTCGGGGTGGGGGTGTGGGTTTTTATATTAAGCGTGGAATTAGCGCTCGTTTACAAAAGATTCCTATCCATGAAACAATAGAACAAATGTGGTTAAGTGTAAAAATACATTCTTCTAGAATCGCAATCGGTACGGCCTACAGGCCGCCGTGGGTAGACACTGACTTATTTCTCAATGTCATCTCCGCGACCGTTAACTCGTTATCCAATCACGACTATATTGTTTTACTTGGTGATTTTAACATAAATTTTTTTAAAACAGAAAATTCAAAAACAAAAAAACTTACAGCGTTTTTAAATTATCTACACCTAACTCAATTAGTAACTACGCCAACTCATATTTTGGAAAACAGTGAAAGCCTTATTGATCTTATATGTTCCGATATCCCTGTAGTAAGTATTACTGTTCGTCACATTCCTGCGCTTAGCAGTCATGCATTTCTGGATTGCATATTTAATTTAAAAAAGAGGAAGGCTCCACCGAGATTACTGTCCTTCAGGCCCCTAAAAACTATCTGCCTCGAAGAATTCAATGCACACTTAGAAATGATCCCATGGGATACTTTAGTATCTCTAAATAATATAAACGATACGATCTCTATTTTTTATAATTATATCCTATCGCTTTTCGATGTCCACGCTCCAAAGAAAATTAAATTACTTAAAGATCGCCATTTACCTTGGATAACATATAATATTAAACTTATGATGACCCTCAGGGACGAAGCGCATCATAAGTGGCGTGACGTAAAAACGGAGGCAAACAAAAATAACTATAAACAATACAAATCTTTAGTGGAAGATGCATTAAACAACGAAAAGAGTGCATATTTTAAGTTTAATATAAATAATAAAATCAATTCTCCAAAGGTTTTATGGAATAGTCTAAAAAGCTCTGTGCTTCCCAAGAAAACTTCACATCTCCCCAACCATCTATGCAATGCTGATGAATTGAACAAATACTTTTTGGAAATCCCAGGTGAAAATAACGTTTCGATATCACAGCTTACATTTTATGAATTTGATGACTCCATTAGAAGCATATTTGCTTTTACAATGTCAAATGAAAGTGAAATCCATAAGGTTATTAAAGGTCTCCACTCTAATGCGGAAGGAGTTGACGAAATAACGCTAGACATGTTACTTTTAACACTGCCACTAAGTTTAAAAGTAATTACTTCCATAATTAACATGTCAATTTCAACGTCAACATTTCCTGATGCGTGGAAAGTTGCGGTAATAAGACCAATACCTAAAATAGACAGCCCTGTTGTATTCAAAGACTTGCGCCCCATAAGTATATTGCCGTGTATCTCGAAAATTCTGGAAAAAATTGTTTACTTGCAGGTAGTGAAATATCTGGAAAGTAACAATTTATTGCCGGAAATGCAGTCCGGATTTAGAGCAGGTAAAGGTACTATAACGGCTTTGTTGGATGTTACTGACAATATACTGACAGCGCAAGATATGAAAATGTGCACCATGTTAGTCTTATTAGATTATTCGCGAGCATTTGAAACCATAAATATTTCACTATTAATGTCAAAGCTTTCGTATTATGGTTTTGATAATAATGTACTTCATTGGTTTAATAGTTATCTTAGCAATCGAACTCAATACGTCGAGGTCGCACATGAGGATGGAAGGAAAAGTACCTCTTCTAAGAAGGATGTGACAAGAGGTGTGCCGCAGGGGTCTATTCTGGGCCCCCTGTTGTTTATTTTATACACAGCAGATCTAACTAAAAATATAAAAAACTGCAAATTTCATCTATACGCCGATGACCTGCAGATATATTACTCCTTCAATCCTAATGAGTACTCTAACGCGGTTGAAAAATTGAATGAGGACTTAAACCAAATAGCAGACTGGTCAACAAACAACTCGTTAGTACTTAATCCATCTAAATCAAAATTAATAATTTTTGGGTCTAGCCATCAAATTAAGAAAATTAATTTTGATTCTTCTAACGTGGCTATTAAGGGCAATATTCTTGAGCGTGTGCATGAGGTTCGTAATCTTGGTCTAATTTTTGATTCTAATTTACGATTCGAAAAACATATAGCTGAAGTAGCACGTAACTGCTTCTATAGATTGAAAATTCTATATAAAATTCGCAAATTTTTAAGTCAAGAACTTCGCATCCGTTTAATAGAAAGTCTTATATTGTCTAAACTAAATTACGGTGACGTAGTGTATGGACCGCGCCTATTAGCCAAAACCAGTAAACTCATCCAAAGGGTACAGAATGCATGTTCCCGCTTCTGCTTCGATATTCCATTTCGAAATCATGTGACACCTTACTTGAACACGCACAGTCTTTTAAAGATGACGGCAAGAAGGAAAGCCCACTTGGCTAGTTTACTGTTTGGCATCGTTAATTCTGGCAATCCATCTTATCTTTTTAATAAGCTGGCTTGGAAGGAACATAACAGAGCCCATTCAAACTTAAGAAGCACAAGAGCTCCCCTTGCATTTCCAGTATATTGTACGGCAGCTTTCAGAGGTAGTTTTAAATACGCTGCTACCCGTTGCTGGAACAACATCCCTCCACCCATTAGAAACTGTGCTACTAAATATACATTTAAAAATAAATTAAAACAATATATGTTAAACAAGCAGAAAGAAATAGAAAATTATGCGGCAGAGTTATCTATTTTATAGCTGCCCAAATATAGTCTACCTTTTTATTATTGTTATAATTTTTCTTTTAATTAAATATTTCTATCTTTATGATGATTTTTTAATGTTGCCATTTACTTGTTATTCGCTTAATTTTTATTTTATTGTTAATTAAGTATTATTTTAATTTGTTTTTTTCATTTCTCATGCTGAATTTGTAAATATTTCGTTAAGACTGGATTTTGTATTTTAATGTTATTATGTATAAATGTTCATTCACTTTTTATTTTTTATTTTTTTTTTAGTTTTTAAGTTTTTCTTGTAGTTAGCTGTTTATTTTAATTTAAATATTCTGTGGCGTCACCAGGGGTCTCAGCTGAAAATCAGCGTCGTGTGTTCCAAAACACACGACAACAGCTGAGCTGTAAACCCTTTCCAGGTGGTGTTACAGACAGTAATACTGCAAAGTTATATTAAGTAAGAATACTGTATGTAATACCACTTTTGAATAAATGCTTTTTCTTTCTTTCTTTCTTCTACTTTAGGATGTACCATCACCTACCATTAGATAAGATCATAGTCCAACGCTAACCTGTCACCAATAAAAAAAAACATTTTTATTATTCCCATTCTAAGTTTGGTGAACCACTTCAGAACATTTTTTAACTTATAAATGTCAAGAAATTATTCTTTGTTCGTGTATAATGATCGTTTTCTTCGCTTTTCATTTTGTTGTTGTATAAGTGTATACCTTTAACAAATAGAGATTATTTTGGTTTATTTTTTTAGATATTCGCCATAGTGGTTCATGTAAAAAAAAATAAAGAGCACATAGAAGTAAGAAGTTCTTATAGAATTATAAGCTATTTATTTCAAACCCTAAACTATCCTATATTGAACATTATGGAAATACAACATTGTTTACGTCGTTAATTGCATTCCTGTATGCCTGCTTCTCTATTGTATCCGAATTGAATTTGTGGTTTGACTAACGCATTGCTACAGAAATTACACACTACATTTACAAAGATTACTGGTATTAAAACATATAGAGGTAGATAAACTCTGTCTCAATTTAAAGGTATAAAATGTAACTTAAACTATACTAATTAATGTCCCATATTGGGTGGTCTTCACGGTTTCTCTTCAGTTTTCTTTCAGAAATCCTTAAGGTAGGCGGCATAGCCAGAAGTATATAAATCAGTTGTGAATAAATGGAAATAATATACATATTATTACACATAAATATTAATTCCATATGTCCATTATAATGTCTTTTAAATGAGAATTAATATTGCAAATAAATTTGAAGTTATAAATATAATAAAGCTGATTTTCGTTTTAATTAAAATTAAATCTTATAAAAGCCTTCCTAAAAAAATTCATATAAAAGGAATTATATGTGTTAATTTTTGGTCCAAATTTCTCTAGTTCCTGATTATATAAGCAGCTGTAGATAAATAATAATTATGGAGCCATAAAGAGAGTATAGTCTAATATACACGTAAATGTGATACTTGGTAGTCGTCTTTAATAAATAAATGAAAGATAAATGACTTTATTTATTTGATAATTTTGTTTTAATAAATGTAATGATTTATTGGGAGAAGGAACTTTTTAAATATATAATTTATCAAACGAATTTTTGTTACAATTGACTATATTTATCAACTTTTTAATATAAATAGAACCTTTTAAATACCTTGTTAATTATTCAAACTATCGATGTTTCCCATATTCGAAAGGTATCGAAATTCAAGATAAAATAGATTACTTACTTACACATTATGAGACCTACGAAACTATTTGTCCCATCCATTGAGCGACATAATCCTATCCCTTTAGCGACGTAGAAGGCCAATAAGAACGGAAACCATATATTCCTTTGAGATATGAAAAAACGTACAGTATGAGTACAGTTTTTTTAATGATATACGTGATGAATCAATAATTTGAATGTGTAGATGTTCCTGTTTGTCGTACTAACTAAATAAATATATTTGGAAATATTAATCGTATAACTAAGTATTTGTTAAATGCCAAGGCCAATATAAATGTTAACCTTTTAACACCAACACCAAGCATGTGGGTAATCGTTTATCGTAGCCATTTGTTTAAATTTAACAAGAACAACACCATTTACTTGCAAGATAAAACACTCAGCTGAGCTACACCGTATTCATTACAATTTATATACAAACTAAAAATGTAGTGTTAAGCTTTTGAACAAGTTTTATTATTTTATGTCTTGATAATAAGTAATGACGAGTCTAAGATGAAAGCGTAATCTGGTAAGAGGTAATTTACCTCTTGTGGTTTCTACACAGCATCGTAAAGAATTGCATAGTAGGCCAACTTTGCACGTATAGTATTTATCCAAACCAATTAGATAATAGAATTTTCTAAATTTGCCTTGCCAGGAACCTAACCCTGCTATCAAAAATCACTGTGACCATGAGATGTTCATTTGACAGGATTATAATAGAAAAGATTTTCTGGGATGAGCCCAATGGGTATTTGCACGAGGGTGAGCTCCGGCGAATTTCACCAGAGAACCCGGAGCTATCTTACATGTGCAGAGGTAAATAGCCGGGGGGTTTTAGTGGGTATAACCTCACATAACCCAATCGCTCCTCCCGAGTTATCGGGTATCTTCATTATGATTACCCCCGCGAGTAAAAAAAAAGGAACCTAACCCAGGATCTCTATTTGCTAGCGCTGTATGTATTCTTAATATTGCGCCAAATATATATTTTTTTTAATTGAAGTGTCTGACTTTAATCTCATATATTAGCTTATTGCAAAATTTACACGAATTTTTATCTGGTACGTATACCAAAAACCTATTAGCAACATTTTTATCTGTTTATTTTGGTTAATATAATAAAAAATTTAAAAGTGCGTGTATACAAAGTACACATGTCAGAAATGAAACTTTTTTGACAAACTAATTTTTAAGTTTTGTTTATGTGTTTGTACAAATCTAAAACTTTAGATTTCCGAGACTTAGAGGGAAGGAAAAAGGAAGATATGTAAGGAATACAAAATTTAATTGAAATCGCAAAATGTAACGTACTAAAACTATGTTTAAAGGAGTAACCGTTGAGTTTCTTGACAGTTTCTTCTCAGCGGCATCAACTTTCCGAACCAGTGGTAGATTTGTTACCAACGGACAGACTATTGACGATTCAAAAGAGCTTTGCCTACTTCAATAAAGACTATTTTGATTTGATTTGAAATGATGCATTGTAAGTAAAAATACCACATGTTATTATTGGTCAATATTAGAAATTATATATATATATATATATATATATATAGGCTTAGCTTATCTATAACATAACTACGTAGATATCACAAATAACATTGGTTAATACAAAATATATATTTATTTCGATTTGATCAGCTATAATCACTATTCTACGTTTTATTACTACACACTATCTTATATATCACAAAAGAAAACTTTATATCTATAAATTACTTCAGAAATATCGTAAAAATTCATATATTTTAAGATAATACTTAGTAATTTGTTTAATTTATTAAATAATATCAAAATGAGTTAGTAGAAGGAAAATAAATCAACACATTTGTGGTAATATTTTAAATTTAGTTTTTTATAAAATATTTCTATCAAATAAATAATGACTGAATAGATAAGTATATGAAAGAAGGATTACTTAAAATAGTTCACCTTTTTCCATATTCACTTGTTGTATGTTAAAAATTTTCTACTACGTTTCAATGCATTATTTATCTATGCACGATATGTTCACGTGATAGAAATTTAAAGAAACATTTTAACATGAAAGAAAATAATTGCACTCTAACCATTAAAAATGCAAATTGCTCTTCTGTAAATGTAGCACAGTAAGTTTTCAGTTAGCTTCCTCCGTAATATATTATGTTGCCTCTTTCACTTAACAATTTTGTACAGAGGGTTAAAAGAGACATTTAACTTCAAATAAAAGGAGGATTTAAAGAAACGAATGGTAATATGAACGTCATAAATAGTATCACTTTACTGTAATGAGCTACAAGATAACGAATTATGAATCTTGCAAAATGAATTTATTAAAAGTATTATTGTCCTCTATTAAAGGCTTTCTCAATTTATTATATTTACATAACATATCCTATCAATTATTCTCACTAATTACATAATTTTATTCTACAATTCAACAGTAATTCGTGTTCTAACAGATTTTGACACCATTATTCCTTGAGACTAAGTAAGTTTTCTCACCCTGTTAAGACGAATTGTAGTCGAACATAAACGATATAATAACTTCATTATAACAAATCATATAAAAGGTATAACATAAATATAACAAATATTTTCACACTGCCTTCAATTTGAATTTGAATAGACTTGACTGTAAAAACACTGCCAGCAAATACCTTCACCAATTAAGCTACGATGAAATAGAAAACCTACTTACGACACTAAACTTATACACTAATACCGCCATTATCCCAAAATTTTTCATGTTACGAGGAACTCTAAAAAAGAATACGCATATTATTTTTTACTTTATAGAGCACTTTAATATATTTGTTACAGTTGGTTTTGAAGGCGGTTCTTTTTTTGTTCAAACTTTTTTATTCTTTTTATAAGAGATTTAAATGTATTATTACAATAGACAAACGCAATATAACGTTCGTACAATCTATTGTTTGAAAAAATTGTTAATGAGATTGAAAGATAGTATACTACTATTAAAATGGACAGTTTTTCAGTATTTTTTTCACCTACCGTAATTAGACAGTATTTAATATGCATACAGCACATCAACATGGCAGTACACATCAAAGGTCGATAAAAAATTAAAATAGGTCAGACATATTGTAATTGCTTTAAAAAGTTGCATGTCAATCGCTTAAACTATAAAAAATAAATTCGGTGATGCCCGTAGTTTATTAGCGTAGTTTCCGATTCCGTGGGAATATGGGGAAAGCTATTTCTTGCGAATATGGGAAAATCTGTACATAACCCTTAGATTTTCTGGTCACGTTGTATTGGTTTTTGCGTCGATTGCCCCGCGGGTCAAATGGCGCTAAAGTGGCTCTTGGGACTTAAATGTTCATGAAAGACTACCAAATGTTATAAAGTTTATGTTTGCTAATAGTTAAACTATACAATGTTTTCTTTTGTTTATTAAATTAAGACTCTGTTGTAGCGTCATGTCGCGCTAAACTTTCAGATAGTGAAAAAAGTCCGTCTTTTATTTATAGGCTCTTATCTTAAAAATTAAAACTTACTTTACTGTTGCTTACATCACTTATATAATATAATATATAATATATTAAAAACTCTAATAAACACACAGTTTATAAATTACCATAAAAAACTTGAACTTCGACGTGAAACACACACTGTTAATAACGGTCACTTGGTAACTGATTTATTTCATATTTTTTCTATTGTCTGGTATTATCTCTATGCATATTTTGTTACTACAGTTACCGAGAAGCGAAATAGGTAATACGCATTACGGCTTAAAAAGAAAGAGATGCTTATATAGTGATTGCTTGAGTTGAGACAGAACTATTGGGAAATCTAGAGGAGAAGCCCTGTCATTCAGTAGTTTTAAAGTTTATAAAGAACAAACGTAACAACAAACTTTGTGTTTTATATTTATACAGGGATAAATTGGAAATATTCACACGATTAAAATAAAATTGTGTTTTGTTTTTACAAGTAAATAGGGGTGAGTCAGAAAATGTGATAATTACTAAAACGTGAGTTGTAATTTTAAGACTATTTTTAGAATGACATGCACATCACAAACAAAGCCCGATAAAAAAAATAAAAGCAGGTCAAACAGTCATTTTTTCCGTAGTTTGTAACGCTGTAATTATAACGTCATTATTTTTTTACAATTTCAATATAAACAGTGTCTGATTCAATAATGAATTTACTATGCCCGTTTTGCTCTCTTAGTCAACGAAACCTTTTTAGTGTTACGACAGTAACATATTTGAGTGTGACGTCTTATTCTCATTCAATATCCACAGAACTTATATGATATCTCCTCAAGAATATCGAAATTCATTTATGTACGAAACGTTAAATATGTTTACTGTTTTGTTGTTCGATTTAATTGACTTAAATGTAGCATTACAGACACGTCTCACTACATTCATGTCAGCACCACTGAAAAGAAAAAGTGTTATTAGTATATGAATAACTTCTAATGAAAAGCGTTTGTCCTTTTCTACATTCATCTATGTACGCTAAAATAATTCGTTTATGTTACTAATGTCACTTCAAAAAGAAGTCCGTTTTGGAAAACCAAAATACGTTTTAGAAAAAATTTATTTCAAAAGCAGTCTTACTGCGATGTTGAAAAGCTAGTGTTAGACTATAGATAGTTGGGTGATAACACTGATAGCTCTGAAATGTTGGAAGTTATTGGAAACACTTAAAAATATCAAAAAACTTTGTGTAATGTTACGAAATGTTATGCAATACGAGGTAACTTTAATTGACGGAACAATTTAGAAATGTAGTCTTTCCAGATGCTTCGGGGTGTAGTTGTTTTAAAGAAAAATAGTGCTAAATTGTATTTATTCAAATAGTGAAGTAATTAGTAGTATAGTGCAAATTGTGTATAATTAAACAGTAGAGAGAATAAAAGTTGTTAATTTGAGTTGGTGTTTTTATAATAAGAGTGTTGTCACCCTCTATCTACGAGTATAGTCTAACACTAGCTTTTCAACATCGTAATATATATGTCGGAGAATAAGAGAGAGATGGAGCATAGAGCATAGGGGCGTAGGGTATTCCACGGACATCGTCATTTGTGGCATCTATTATTCCATCTCCATACTGTGGGCTTTGGTGGGTAATGTTGGTGCAATCAAACACTTTATTTATTATCTCAGATTATAACGTCCAATCACTTGATGTTCCCGATAACAATTTACACAAAAATATTAACCATAATAGCAAGGAACGCGAAAGTTTCAATAGTCGACCGCTCTGGCGGACCGTCACTCGAGAACTGGAGAGACGCGCGCCGGATTGTCACTATTGACTCTGCCCCACGCCAACAGACAGATGGCGCCAGCGTTCCACAGACTATTGCACTCCAACATGGCCATGCTGACTTGCGCACCTCCCAGTGTGCTGCCTAATCTGCAACTAAACCTCCACGAAAATATCTTGTTCCACGCAGCTAATCCTGATCACACACTAAACAAAAATCACTCCGACATATATATCTACGGCCCCCACGTATAAAGATACATGTATGAAGTCCTAATCGCGAAAGACAGTGTTCAAAAAACCAATTATTTATTATTGTGTTGCCTTTTGTAGTAATGATATTTAAGTGTCATTAAAAAAATAGCCCCAAATTGATGAATCAATGTTATAAACACTTTGTTTTATTAACTTGGGGCATCTTTTCACTGAAATTACATAAACTTGAAAATGAAGCAAGTTAAACATTTACACGTAGATATGGTCTATATATTATTTTATGATGTTCTTTCTTCATTTCATATTATCCTCTTATCTCTATTCAAATGTTGCTCAATGAGCTTGTTTAGTGAGCTCAATAAATTAAGATCCCTTAATCTAGGTCTAACACATTTTAACATTTTAAGTCTGATAAGTATCTCGTTTATTCATATACCTTAAGGGCAAAATATATACACTTTTCTGATAAATCATTCATATGTCGCTTAGTATCGACCACAGTTCGCTTCCTATCTGATTTCATAAAATATTCTTTACGCGATTCTTTACAATTCTACTTGTAGACTTTATTATGAATATTGAATATAAATGATGCAGTTTATAGTCTATTTTTAACTTTAATACATTACATTAATGGAAATTTAAACGAGTAACATATTTGCGAGAACTTTACAATAAAACAAAATGTTTTAATGCTCTGTATATCTCCGTTTTTGTATATAGCACAAAAATGGCAATTTAAACCTTTAACATTAAAAATAAAGACTGTTACAGGGTCCCCGGTAAAATAGTTTTTGAAAAAACAACAGATTATTTATTACTGCTTTGTTCTATAACACAATTATTAACACCATTTATTCAAAATGATACTTATGATGACCTTTTAAAAATAGTGATGCCTTTCAGATAATCATAATATAGAAGATACAAAATATTAAATTACATTCAGATCATAGTCCATCGTAAATCAAAAAGGAAAAACAAACTGTAGAAAAAAAGCGATTAGGGCTCCTGCTCTTTGATCATGTTATAATATTCTAAATACCTAAGTAATTTATTAATATGTGTAATAATAACTTTAATGATTTGTTAAAAAAAACTTGTGGTTTTATGAATCGGCTAATCTGAATGATGGGCGCTGTCATATTGACCTTGGCTGCTCTGTCGAGTGCCTCTGAAGTTACCACTACTTCGCAGCCGGTTGTAATGCGATAGATGACCGTAAAACTTCAAGCGGAATGCCTGGTAGATATCGATTTTTCTTTGATATTTATTTAAGTAAGACATAGTTTACGTGTAAAGTACACAAATCACTGTATACACCGCCATAGGTAGGTGCAACAAGAGAGATAGCGGATCGCCGAACCGAGTGAAAAGAGCGGCGACGTGGCGACACTATGGTCACGGCATGCGTTGGTCTAACAGGCCGCTATAGACGTTTCACTTATAAATAGTCTTACAATATTAAGAAATATTTTGCGTTATATATCAATAATGTAACGATTATTAAAAACTAACGTAATTTGACTTTCCATATTTAATATTACATCATTATGCAACATTGTTGATCCAATACTTTGCAATTAACAGACCTTAATTTGATTAATGCTTAAATATATTCATTGCAGCGTACTACATAGTAGGCGAGAGATAGCGGGCATATAGTTTACTAAAATATTAAATTTTTTTCACAAATCAGTGTATACTTGACAGTGATTCGATGTTTTGATTTTGAAGAAAATTAAATTTTCGCAATGGGAAATGGATATGTAGTCTTTACTTGAATATGTGCTGTGTATACCTACATATATATATCGCACAAAGGAAAACTAAATTAATAAACTAAAGCACATCAAATAAAACATAAATGAGTTAACAATTTTAAGTTATCCAATATCAACTATATACTATAGTTATTGTACACAATTGACGCGATTAAATTAACGAAAAACATTGTTTCTACTCATTCAATTGTTAAAAAGACTGTGACGACTTTATTTTGTATTTAAAATTATGTTTTCGGACAAAACTTTGCTTTTTGTAATTCCAAACTTCCATACAAGCTCTTTAATTCAGTTAATATTGTTTTGATGTTTAAAAGAATTATCTGAACTGGGTTTACCATTCTAAAGACATTAATTATAATGAACCCAATTTATTGTTGCAAATTGCTACTCTTTTAAATGTAAATTGATATAAGTTCGTTCTTCCAATTCTAAGAAGTTTTTAGGAAATAAAATCCTTATATATACGAGTATACATAAGAGATGTCCAGGTATCTATTGACTCATCACGATATCTCTGAAACCATAAGGCGTAGAGACTTGAAATTTGGTAGAAATATTCCTTTTGCCGAGTAAAGGTCAGCTAAGAACGTATTTTACGAAATTTCACCCGAAAAGAGTGTTGCGGCGGTGTTAACTATTGATTCATCACGATATCTCTGAAACCGTACAGCGTAGGCATTTGAAATTTGGTAGGAATATTCCTTTTGCCTAAATTGCTACCCAAGAAACGTTCCACGCAGACGAAGTCGCGGGTTCAGCTAGTATATTATAAAAGAAAATCCTCTGCTACGTCTGTCTGTACATTCCCGATAAACAAAATTCATTGAACATATTTTTGTTCGGTTTTCAACAATAGATAGAGTGATTGTTGGGAAACGTTTATGTATATAATTCGTCACGTTAATTGATTTAAATATAAGGATAGTCATCGGAAGTGTCAGATAATATCAAGCCGCTTTGAGAGATGTCAATAAAACTATGTCTGATGCACCTCATTTATAGATCTACGAATAACTCCACGTTGGCACGTCTATCTCATCAAAATCAAAATATGTTTTATTTAAGTAGGCACAAAAAGCAATTTTGAATTGTCAGTAGTCTGTCCGTTGGTAATAAATCTACCTCCGGTTCGGAAAATTGATTCCGCTGAGAAGAAACCGGCAAAAGACTCAACAGTTACTCCTTTAAACAAAGTTTATACATTACAATATGTTTAGCTTTTATGTGCTACTGGAATCGAGTCCAAACATCTTTGTCACTTAAATAATCTTCTATATTATAATATTCTTTTTGTAATAAGCTCTTTTTAACATTTTTCTTAAAACTATTTAGAGGCAAACGTAGAAGTGATACGGGTATCTTATTAAAAATGCGTATGCTCCACCGACAAATGATTTCTGAACTTTCTTCATTCTAAAATATGGTATTACAAGTTTGTTTTTAGTTTTTGTATTAAAATTTTGTGCTTCGCTCCTTTTGCTGTATAAATGAATATTATCACTGATATGTATAATTTTATTAAATATATTGCGACGGTAAAGTCTTTTAAAGATAACTTAAGTGGTCAGCTTCGGTGGTCGGGTGAACTAAACAATTTATAAAGAGTTTTGTGCTAAAAAATTTTCAGTTATTTGCTCAGAGTTGAGAAGAAGACGTTTTGCCGTCGGTCCTGCACCAGATCACTCGCCAGTATCTATGTTGGATAGCCACCCCATCTATATTATTTCTGCCAACCCAAAAATTGAGCAGCGTGGAAAGTCTATGCTCTAAAAATCTTTTCCCCCATGAGTGAGGATGCCTGGGCCCAGCAGTGGGACGCTAATGAGCTGCTATTTACCTTATTTTACCCGAGTGAAGTCGGTGGTAATAAAAATAACATAGTTTTGTTGCGTTCAAAGTGCATGCGGAAGATCATATGCGGTAGATGAACTATCTGGAACTTTGCCAAGCTGTAAATATAGCTTTTCAAGCCGCTTGGAGAGATGCATAAATTTTAAACTGATATTTCGTTATAAAAAAACGCTTTAATACAACTGGTGCTGATCAACTATTCACCGGAAAAGATCACCGAAAATATAATATTTTTAGGCGTATGAGGGTAACATTTTTACGGATGAAGCGCGTGATAAGCGTCACGAAGATGTGCGTCGTTCTTTATGCTAATTCGTTTGATGGTTAGGTAGTTTTAATATTCACAAATAACATATTGCATTTTATATAATTTAATATACTATTTTTCATAAAATATAAAATATAAAATAGAATATATTTTATTAATACTCTTAACTAAATTATAAATTCATAAACATATTTCAAAATTATAATAAATTTTAATTTCTAATATTGACAAAAAACACGTGGCAATTTTATTTAAAATTCGTCATTTTAGATTTGAATAAATTATTTGTATAAATTTTCGACACTTTTACTATTTTAGTGACAATTCATTAAATTCCTAACATAGCTTCGGAATCGGAAATCTAAAGTTTTACATTTGTATAAACATAATCATGACTTAAAATTGTATTTTTTAATTGTGCTTTGTACGCACACACTTTTCATTTTTTATTGCTTACAAGATAACGCTTGGCTGTGATATCGCCAGAGGTGAGTGATGATACTGTCTATTACGGAACTTGGTAAGATGTAATTTTCCTCTTTCAGTTTTTACAGCAACGTAACGAAATGCCATTTTTTTAAAATGCCACAAGTTAAAATGCCACAAGTTGTAAATATTAAAACTACCTAACCTCCAAACGAACTAGCATAACAAACGATGCACATCTTCGTGACGCTACGCACGCGTTACATGCGTAAAAATGTTACCCTCATGCGCCTAAAGAAGTTTCACTTAAATTTCATAAATGTCTGTTTCTCGATTATTAATGATATTTTACTTGTCAATTAAAAATAAATTTTCCATGACAAATCACTCTTAATGTCACAAATGCGTGTACTTAAAATATCGTTATATAATATTATTTCCTAAATTAATGGCATTCGGAAGTTTTTGAAGTAGTTATACATTTTTACAAGTTATACATTTGTATTAGTTTTGATGAAGTTTTCTCATTTTTCATGAAGTCTTCCGGCCGTAAGTATATTTTTATCATGTCCAATTATATTTTATGTCATATATTACAGCCTGTCTTGATCACATCTAGATAATGTCAATAAAATCATGAGATATGATTAATGTGCGATTAAGAGCCATCAACTCTGATAAAATAAAAAAAGACTATTTAAACTCGCACACCTTACTCGCATCTAAGAGAATCTATTCTCAGAAGGCCACGATTTGTTACGTAACTAGAAGGTTGTGTAACGATTTTGATGACTAAATAGATAAAAATGTCCCTACCCATGTCCATTACACACTTCGAAATCATCTTATAAATTTGTTCCAAACGAGTTTCATTAACAGGAATATTCGTTACTGACTTACTGAATTTAACAAAGTGAATCATTTGGTTATGTTAACAGTCACTTAGAGGGGATTTCCGATGTTTTTTTTACTTATATTTAAGAAACAAACAATATACTTATACGGAAATTAATTTTTTGTAATCACATTTATAATTCTCTGTGCCATTACTAATATTGCATATAATTGTCGACGGCAGAGTACATGGAAATACTCTAGGGAGTTTGTGTTTGCACACCTTAAAAGGAATATTTATTGTATTTCTTTTCTTGTGATGATATAATAAAATAATAATAATAGATAAAAAAAATTAAAGTTCGTGCGTACAAAGCACACATTTCCTGAAAGTGAAACTTCTTTGGCAAACTAACTTTGAAGTCCTGTTTATATTTATACAAATCTAAAACTTTAGAATTCCGAGACCTAGAGGAAGGGAAATGGGAAGATTTGTTAGGAATTCGACGAATTTAGTTGTCATTAAAATATTTAAAATGTCGAAAATGAATAGAAAAAAGTTATTTAAATCTGACATGATGAATTTTAAATAAAAATGCCACGTATTTTTTTGTGAGTATTAGAAATTATTAACTAAATTGTACTTTTGAATTGAAAATTTGAAAAGATGATTGATCAAATAATTTACTTTATATTTCATGAAATATATAGTATATTAAATTATATAAAATGCAATATGTTATTTGTAAATATTAAAACTACCTAATCTTCAAACGAATTAGCATTAAAAACGCTGCACGTCTTCGTGACGATGGCCACGTGTTTCATTCGTAAAAATTTTACCCTCAAGCGCCTTTGCATTAGCAAAGTCACTAATAAGTATAACTAGCTGAACCCGTGACTTCGTCTGTGTGTTTTTTGGGTAACATTTTCATTAATTTAGGCAAAATTGTTTTATAAATAAGAAACATACGTACAACACCCTCGCAACCCCCCTTCCGGGTGGAATTTTGCGAAATCCGTTCTTAGCTGAGCTCTGCTTGGCAAAAGGAATATTCCTACTAAATTTCAAGTCTCTACGCCTAATGGTTCCAGAAACATTGTGATGAGTCAATAGATACTTGGATATCTCTTATATATATGTGTGTGTGTGTGTGTGTGTGTGTGTCGGAGGGCAAATGTCTGCGGAACGCTAGCGCCATCTATAGGCGTAGGACAGAGTTAATGGTGGCAGTCCGGCGGGAGTCTCTCGGCAGTTGTCGAGTGGCGCTCGACCGGAGCAGTCTACTGTTGGAACTGTCACGTTCCTAGCTATTATTGTTATTGAGTTTGTGTAAATTGATATCGGGAACATTAAGTGATTGAACATTATAATTCGAGTTAATGAAGAAAGTGTTTGATTGCACCGGCATTACTCCACATTATTACGAACGCCCACAGTATAAGAAATTAATAACGATGTCGGCGGAGAACCCTACGCCCCTGTGCTTTATGCTTCTCCGTTCTCTCTTATTCTCAGATATATGTATATATATATAAAGTTTGCGAAGTTGTTACGTAGCTAATATTATTATTGTTTTTCTAAGAGGTATATTAGATTTAACTTTTTATATAATATACACTCGGGCGATAGAAATCAGCTACTTATGATATTAAAATACGACGCTATAATATAACGTAGTAAAAAAAAAATACAGATACTATATAAGTACGCTTAATGCACATAAATTATATTCAATTACGGAAAATAATCGCAAACAGAATCATTGCATGCTAAACGATAGACTTATATTTACCCCAATGTAGATGTAAGCACGAAACAGTAGCGCGTGGCGACGATAAAGATTTTAACGAGGTAGAAAACTATTTCATTTTATTTTAATTAAGATATTTAAGAACAAGTAATAAAAAAATAATTTATCCCGCCGTTTTAAACTCATCTGCAAGTCATCAAATTTCTAAAAAAAAATACAAATTATTTATTATATTCATAAAATTAACGAAAAGATAAACATTTATAAGTAGTCTTTTCTGATGATTGTTTGATAGAAATATTTGATTCGATATCGGATTTTATATGATTAAAATGGAATAAATCGAAATTTACTAAATTCTTAATAAAGAAATGAAATAAATATTATTATAATTATAGACACATTCTCATGCTGTATTACAGTAGGATTTCATGGCACTATTATATTTATTCCACATATTATAATACCTTTATTCATCAGTTTCATATAAATACATCTGAAACCTTCCTACCTGAACTTTTAATTAGATCTTATTGTACAATAAGGGGGTAAATTACCTCTTACCAGTTTAGCACGCTTCCATTCTCGTGATGGTAAGAGATGACCAATTTTGTAGAGCTGCATGTTTGCTTTTAGGTGAAGGAAAACATCGCGAAGAAGCCTGCATATACCGGAAGTAGCTCTATGGTATGCGTAGCCTGCTAACACAGTGGGAACAGCGTGGTGGGTCTATGCATTAAAACCCTCTCTGTTACGAGAGAGGAGGCCTGTGCACAGCAGTGGGGCGTTAATAGGCAGCTACTTGCCTTTATCTTACCATGAAGTGTGCCATAAAAAATATCAGATTATTTCACGAACTCATAGAAACAGTTTATAAGTAAAAACAGCCTGAAAGCTCTATTTAATTACGACTTTGACCTTCTAATCATACGTAGGAATAAGCGATATAATGATAAGGGACCTGGTACTGGTAATTACAATTATTCAAATTGACTGCTTCAAGAAGGCCTTGTATTTATATAAGAGAAAAATAAATAACAAATTATACTAACTAGTAATTGCCTGCGAGCAAGCTAACCTTCGTCTAGAATATTAGTACAATATTATAAATATCGAAGGAACTCTGTCTGTCCGACACGTTTTTAGGAGTAAGTGGCTAATCTTATTTTGATATTTCATTTAATATATAGATAGACATGAATAGATATAGTTTATATTTTGTAGCAAAAATTAAAATTTATGTCTTAAGAGATTGAAAAAAAGGATTAAATTTTATATAGGAACCGATGAGTTATTATGTTTCGGGATTAATAAATGAAGATTATTATTTCCATTTAAGTTACTAATCAAATCTTTATAGCTTATTCATCTTTCAACGTAAGCAATTTTTCACAGAATCATATGTTTGCAGGTACGTACGAAAACCCCAGAAAGTCATGTGCTAATTAAAGATAAAGTCGTAAGTTCAAACTAGTTAAATAATAAGTTATACTTATTATGAACCTACGAGCTAATTTAACCTTCGCCTATATTAGCGGTGTATTTATCAAGAAATTTTAACAAAATAACATTTAGGTAAGGTAAGTAGCAGACCATTAACGTTCCACTTGCTGGGCAGAAGCCTCCTCGCTCATGAAAGAGGGTTTTTAGAACATAGACCCACCACGCTGCTCCGCTACAGATTGGCAGGCATAATACACAAGTGTACTCTTTATTCCTTCACTCTCATAGTCTGACTTGACGGGAATCCGACACGATCGGAGAGACAGATCAGGCGCAGGACTGACGGCTCTTAACGTGCTCACCGAGGCACGAAGGTGGATCACACCGCCAATTTTTTTCCAACTTCTGGCAAATATTGAGAAAATCTTAATAGAAAACTCAATATCGATTTCGAACTTGCCCGACCCGGGACTTGCACCCAGAACCTCATGTCTGTAGTGGAACATGCTATCCACCACACCAATGAGGCAGTCACATAAAGTAAGTAAGTAAGTAGCAGCCCATTAACGTCCCACTGCTGGGCACAGGCCTCCTCACTCATATGAGAGAGGGTTTTTAAGGCATAGACCCACCACGCTGCTCCACTGCGGATTGGCAGGCATAGTACACAAGTGCACTCCCTATTCCTTCACTCTCATACTCTGATGTGACGGTAATCCGACACGACCGGAGAGAGATCGGGCGCAGGACCGACGGCTTATCGTGCTCTCCAAGGCACGGGGGTGGAACACAACGCCAACTTCCTAACTTCGGGCAAATATTAATAAAATCTTAATAGAAAACCAAATATCCATTTCTGAATTGGCGCGACCCGAGACTCGAACCCAGAACCTAATGTCTGTAGTCGAACATGCTAACCACTAGACCAATAGGCAGTCACATATATTTTAATATTAATATTTACTTCAAACAAATACATATTCATTTTGACGTATGGATCTTTTAAGATATATATTTATTAAATTAAACTTTGACGTGCATTAAAATATATCCGTTTAAAAGCTTAGCTGAGCTTTTTCACAAAAGGAGATCAGAAAATATATAAAATATAACTTCAAAAAGAGTAAACTTCAAATTTTCCATCGTTATGATAAGCTAATGTGCATTTGTCATGTCACCCGCATTGTGCTTAGCAAAATATTTTGATATGTTTAGCTTATAAAGTTACGTGCGAGACTCCACTGTGAAA
Source organism: Elymnias hypermnestra (assembly GCA_015832385.1). NCBI lineage: Eukaryota > Metazoa > Arthropoda > Insecta > Lepidoptera > Nymphalidae > Elymnias > Elymnias hypermnestra. The sequence goes on along the minus strand of JACTOM010000011.1, from coordinate 2,340,453 downwards.
ATATTTTTACTGGTTACGAGTGGGAGATTAGAAATAACTCATTTCAGTTAAACTCGTAGACTTTTGGAGACGTTCAAAATTTAAACGAATATTTTATATTAAGTGTTTTGATACATAATAAATTCTTTTATAGCAGAGGATGCCAACCAGCGGCCATTTGCGATCTCTGAGCCACTACAGTGCGGTCTATAAGCATACAAATAGGAGTAAGGATAAATATGGTTCAGAACATCGCTGCACACCTTAAGTAATTATTGCAATGCAGCAACAAACGTAAGCTCATTACAATTTGATTATAGACAATTGAATAATATGTCACAAATCGCACCCTTACTGTAAGCCGTTGAGGAGCTCCATTGATCATCATATCTAACTGCGACAATTTTCCTAACTATCACTATGTTACGGTAGTTGACTCAAATATCCGGATAACCTATAAAAGATTCTGCCGAGTATCGTTAATTTCCTCCTAAGAAGTAAAGAGTTCCGTTACTTTGTCGTGGATTCCATGATGAAAACCTAACCAAACTATAATCAAATAACCTTTGAAGTATATCCTTTCCAATAAAAAGGCATCACCTAAATCTGTTGGCATTGTCTTGACATATTCGTCCATTTGTTGCGCACATGCTTAATGCAAATTTAAGACTTATATGCTTTTCTCATAGATGCCACCATCAGAACTGGACCAAAAAATTAAAAATAGTTTTATCCGCAAAAGAATTTCTATTAGGTAAAATGTAACCGGCACCAAAATGCTCGTAATATTTGTGGTCCTGTTATAAGAAAAGATTGCCGACCCCTCCATCGATAGATATAAAATAAACTAATATATTTAAGTATATATGATATATCGGGGCAATTACATCAACATTAGTTTACAAGAATTTCCTTAATCATTTTCTTTATGTTAGAATCATTATTTATTGTATCTACCTTCACTTCTATAAGTAAGCTCCCAACTGTTGGACTATAAATGTGAGTGTTCATTATTTCTCGAGACATTCCGGCACGAGTAGTCGAACGGCTTAATTAAAGCGATTAATTAAAAGCAAACTAGTTATAATTTTCGTTACTGTGATTTCGAGAATTACGAAAATACTTAAGAGATTGACGTCAGCATCGCTGAGGTCATTGTTTTGTTAAACCAATAAACCGCCCCAACCTATCCGTTAGATATTTGTCAATTTAAATACTTACCATTATACCCCGATGTTTCGAAAACGTTATTTTTTTCTCGAAAAGCCACTATATGCTAAATATGACTGGCTCCTAAAATATAGTTAAATCTTTATTTAAGGGTAAGTAATTCATATAAATGCAAAAGAAACTTTATTCTGAGATGAACCCACAATAAACTCAGTTTTCAATCTTTTTCCTTTAAGATACAGCTATTGATTCGCACCCACGCTTTTATATCGTCTATGTTATATAAGTTTTCAAATGGCCTTCTTTTAAGAAAGGTATTTTTGTTATTAGTTAGTTATATTTGTAACTCTCGTACTGTGAGTCGAATCTTTGAATCCATTCTACAGTTTACTAAGTCAATGCTGTTCCTAGCCAAATGTCAATAGTTAAATTTAAACATCACGGATTCGTTGGCCAATTAGTCGTTTAGTACCGGAGCGAGAACTGATAAATCCATTTTGCGCGCTCAACTTTAATCGAACAAACCAACCCCCCATATTTTAGATATCACTTGCTGTTTTACACTGTAAACCGCGTAATTAAGGATATTATACGAGTATCTATAGTAAAAGTAAAATATGTTAATCCTTCTAACAACAGCCACCTGCCAGTAGAAATCCTGTGAAAATAGTTATTTCAAAGATTAGCAGGAACAGGCTGAAATTTCAATCATTTAAGTTCATAACTTGCCTCTATTACGTATAAAATAATAAAGTACAGTAAATTTAAAGCTAATTTACAAGCAATGAACTTTTAAATTATGCTAACCAGTGAATTACAAAACAAGTGATTTCAAAGTTAGAATAGGTATAGCTATAATAACCCTGTCTCCTCTGTGTAGGGAGGCCTCAGCCCAGCAGTGGGACTTTAATAGGCTACTATTTACCTACGCCTTCTAGCAAAATTTCTTAATTTTTATTTTTTTTATTACACCAAAGGAAAAAATTACAAAGAATAAGAGACTCTCAAGTAATAACAAAACAAATGTACAAAAAGGCGGTCTTATCGCTAATCAGCGATTTCTTCCAAGACAACCTTAAGGAGTAGGAAGTTGTGCTAAAGTGGGAGGTGCAAAAAGAAATAATACATACTAATATTAAACAGAGTACACATATAATATAATATATAAATAAAAATTTAAACCATTAACATAACCTTTGAATAGAACTGTACAATTAGTTGCAAAATTCATGTATTAAAATGAAATATTCACTTCAAGTAAAAACACTTTAAATTAACTTGAATGGAAAAATAAAAAGTATTCTATTAACGATTGAATATTTCGAGAAGATGTATATTTAATATAAACGGAAGAATGTGTTAGTTAGATTATAAAAACTCATAATGATAGTCTATTCACCTCTATTCCTTCATCTATCTACTATATTGTCTGTAGTTTTTCTGTTCTAAATATTTTATTGTATTGCATTGAGCTGACTGAGCGAAGTACTATGTACAGTATAAAAAAATAAAGACTTATTACAGCCACGATTAATCCACGTCACATCATATTTTATTGGCTTAAAAAATGTTCAGTTTGATGTACAGGTGAATGACCGCATGTTAAAAAATTCAAACAATATTATGTATTGAGGTTGAAATTTAAATTGGCTACGTCCAAAATTTAATGGACGAAAAAACGTGTAAATGACAGGGTAGGCTACAAAGATTTTTTAAAATGAAACAAAGGTAGATGTCAAAGTGCTTTACAGCGTATGTAGGGCAACGTTCCTTTGACCCTTTGGGACATGTGGTACACACGCACTTTGTATCACGCCACTGCATTATATTACATTGCACATAATATACCCATCTAAGTAGCAACTTATTAACATTTGATGGCCTCGCTGGCGCAGTGGTGCGAGTACTCACTTTGCTAGAAGAAGTCACAGGAGTCGTTCCCTGGTGGGGCGAATTTAGGACGTTGCATTTTCTAATTTGTTTGAGTCTGGACTGGTGGGAGGCTTCGACCATTGATAGTTATCACCCTTTCAGCAAAGGCATACCGTCAAGCAAGAGATTGTCTTCTGGTAAAATGGTGTATGGTAACTATGAGAGTTAAATTACCTCTTAGTCGCAGCTATGGTGGATAGGGAAACTTCATGGAGAGCTTTCACCTCGCTTTGTGAGTCTGTTATATAATTTTACAGAAAGAGGCAAGCTCCAAGGCGAGAAAAACAGTAGCTGTTCCAGTTTTCTAGAACCTTATGGTGTAAGCATCTTGGGAGCCATTTGATAGGAATGCGTAGGCGAACTTCTGACACTCCAACCATTAGATGTAGAGGATTCCGGTGGGTTTTAGTGGGTATTCTGATTGTCCAGCGAGTCCCACACTGCCGAGTAGAGTTGTAATTCGGCGTGCGTAAACGCATTTAACAGCGACAAAAAAAGGTTAGCGCGCCTCCATCTTAGATTTAGTTAGAGTGTATCATCACTTACCATCAGGTGTGATCCGTGAGGTTAAAGAATTCCCCATTTATAGGACAAAGGACTTTTAGATAATAGACCCGCCAATCAAAACTTCAGTTGGCATTCACTTATGATATTATTTATAAAAATCTAGAAACTTTTCCTATTTCTTAGGAAGTAGAGAACAAGCAGCAGATATCTCGAAAGAAGAGGCAATCGATTTTCCGAGATACTTCAATCGCTTAACTCAGTTGTTTGCGGTATTCGCCATGAATATTTTCATTAATATTAACTCAGTATCAACCACACTTCTGATTGCTTTCCTTTATATTTTATTGAAACATCATCTGAATTAAGAATTGCACCAAAAAGCGGAAACGGATTAAATTAGTGTTGGAGAGCAACAACATTACATTAACATTTTACTTGGAGCTGAAGTCTATTTTCATAAAAGCTCCCATTTGGAACACGCATATGTGGTCACGCAACAGGTGCACTATATTGACTTATGCTGTGTACACACGATACCCTTTCTGACCTATTTCAATTGCTAATTTTAGCTATATAATTATTAACGTTCATGATTGTTTTCGCTTTCATGCATGGACGCTAGTCAAATATATTTTAAACTTTACATTAATTAACATTGCATCTATATGTTATGTACATGAAATACAAAAATGGTTTTAGACTACTATACTCGATTTTAAATTTAACACGGTGATTCCTTTCGCAATGTAGACTGGCACTAAGTGCAGATCTCATCAAATTCTCAAGAAACTACGCAAATGAAAATATAAGCTGGTCTCTGTTGTTATTTGAGGTACCTTAACCGACTATAAACATAATGTCACAATATAATTGAATATGACAGTGGTTAGTATAGGTACATATGTACAATAAAGCGAGTAACAATGTTAAAAAATATCTTATTCCACCAGCTAATCAACTATCATTCTCACTGTCCCATACATTAGTTTTTGTAACATCAGTTTAAAAATTCTTGATTTATTAAAGAATAGACAAAAGCGCGGGCAATAATTAAGTAAATAAATATATGCGCAGATATCAAATGGGTTTTGAAATCTTTTTACATCAAAATTGAGCTTTTTTGCATGTATAAATGACGTAAAAAACTCCGACTGCCTCATTGGGGTAATGGTTAGCATGTTCGACTGGAGACATGAGGTCTTTGGTTCGAGTCCCGGGTCGGACCACTTCAAAATTCGATATTGAGTTATCTATTAAGATTTTCTCAATATTTGCCCGAAGTTGGGGAGTTGGCGATGTGATCCTCCCCCGTGCCTCGGAGAGCATGTTAAACCGTCGCTCTTGCGCCTGATCTCTCTCCGGTCGTGTCAGATTTGCGTCGGATTGACAAGATTGACAGGCATAGTAGCATTTCAATCCGCAGTGGAGCAGCATGGTGCGTCTATGTACCAAAAACCCTCTCTCATGTGAGTGAGAAGGCCTGTGCCTAACAGTGACGTTAATGGGCTGCTACTTACTTTACCTTTTTTAAATGACGTACATAAAAAAAACCTACAGAAGTCCTTTTAATTAAAGGTAATTACGCAATTTTTAAACGTTTAAAAATAAATTGAGTCTTATTTTAAAATTAGAATTTATTTAGAAGAGGAATGGGATGTACGGATCAGGTCTTTTCTTTACGGTGCTTAACTGAAAAATGTTTGGCTAAACACCAAAAAGTTTATTGCGCGTTCGTAGATTTAGAAAAGGCCTATGATCGAGTGGTGAGGAATGAGCTGTGGTCAACGTTATCTACGTATGGGGTGAGCGGTTGTCTGATCCAAGCATTGAAGTCTCTCTATGAGGGTTCTAGTGCCTGTGTCAGAATAAACGGAGCGTACACGGAGTGGTTTCCTGTCGAAAGAGGTGTTCGACAGGGATGTGTTGCGTCACCATGGCTGTTCAACCTTTTCATGGATAAATGTTTGACAGATTTAAAAGAATGTATGTATGGGTTAAGAATGAATGAATTACTCATCAAATGTTTACTCTACGCTGATGATCAAGTAATACTTGCGTCATCCGCTAACGAGCTTCAGGAGATGCTAAATATTATGAATGAAGCTTTGAAAGGGAAAGGAATGAAAGTGAATGTAAACAAAACGAAAGTTATGCTTTTTGAACGAGATGAATCTATGATGAATGGCAATATTTTGATAGATGGGGAACAAGTGGAAGAGGTGAAAGAATTTGTATACTTGGGATCTAAATTTACAAAAGATGGAACATGTGAAAGTGATATCGAAAGGAGAGTGAATGCAGGGAATATGGTAAATGGTGCTCTGCATGCTTTTATGAATAGCCAGATGGTGTCTCAAAGGGCTAGACTGGCAGTGCATGCTGGAGTGTTGGTGCCAACACTTATGTATGGTAGTGAAAGTTGGGTATGGCAGAAGAATCACAAAAGTAAAATAAATGCGGTAGAGATGAGAGCGTTGAGAAGCATGAGTGGATTAAAACTGAGTGACAGAGTGAGAAATAGTGTGATAAGAGAACGTTGTGGTATAAAAGAAGACGTAGTGACTAAAATTGAGAAAGGTATGCTTAGATGGTTTGGGCATGTAGAGAGAATGAATGAAAGGAGACTGACAAAAAGGATTTATGAGTCAAGAGTGAATGCGAAAGTTGGAAGGGGAAGACCAAGGCGAACGTTCCTGGACCAAATCCAGGACATTTTAAATAACGGCCAGGTCAAGAGTACTCTAAACCGACGAACTTGTATGAAAGGTTTAATGAGATTGAAAGAAGCGAAGGAGATATGCAAGGATCGTGGCAAGTGGAAGGATGTTGTCTCTGCCTACCCCTATGGGAATGAGGCGTGATGCTATGTATGTATGTATGTATTTTAAAATTTTAACACATTTTGATTTATTTATTTATTAAATAATCTGAGTTTCACTCCGTAGACAATATTGTTAGATTTATTACAAGCATGCAGATGTGTTTGCTTCTAAGATACATTTACATTTCCTCTAGTAAATTATAGAAAAAAAATTAAAATACAATTTATTATCATAATTGCCAGTAAACAAAGCAACAATTTCTAATTACATACTCTACGTTAAAAATTAAATTAACAATATATTATTATCAAAAGTTAAACCCGCCACCTGGATGAGAAAATATCAAATGTATTAGTGTAAAATTTTGGAAGAAATTATCAATGGATAATGATAATTAAAAATATATTAATAAAAATATAGACTCGCCTTTAAAGCCGTATACTTTCGTGTTCATAACTAAACTACATATTGCGTTTTCTGTCGGTACAGTCTTATATGTGAACCACCACGAATGATTTATGTGTCGACACGAAATACGTTCTCATATCTCGAGCCCGTTAAATGGAACGTAAAATTATTACGGTGAATGAATGGATTCAATACTAAAATTATAACAACTTCTTAGAAACGTAAACATACCCGCAAGCTTAAAACTAACACCAATAAAGTAACAAATAACAATTGTTCATCACCATTTATATACAGGATAATTGGTAATTCAACGTACTTGTGGATGACAAGGTGATAGAGGTGATTATTTGCGTTAATTTATTGCCCACATACTTTATGTAAAAGTGAACCATTTTGAGTTATCGGGTTTTTATCTTTTTTCTAAATAATTTAGTGTGACATTGTTCCTTCTGAATTATAAAAACGATTAAACACTGCTTATTTATCGTTGTTCAACAATTGTCGATCCAGATTTAGAAATGCGAGACGAAAAACGTTATTATTTTGATATTTCTTAGATTTCTTTCCATTAAAATGCCTCGAAAATAAATAGCTCTCCAATAGTGACATCATAGGTAAGAACTTATTTCAAAGAAACTCCAAAAATATTGTTTTTATTTCTTTTCACTTCAAAATACTTTAAAAATAAATAACACTCCAACAATGCATTAAAAGTAAGATCTTTTTTGAAAGAAACTAAATAAATGTCTATCTTTGAAATCTCCATAAAATTAAAGTATTTAAATACAATATCCATTGTCAATTAAACGAAAAATACTTCTAAACTATTGCTGGTTCCAAATTTCAGAACCAGTAACTGTTTAGTAGCATATACTAACGGAAATAACTCAAGTTACCAATTACCCTCTATATCAATATTGTAAAGAGCCTATTATAAATTGTCTTTATTTATTATAAAATACAGCGGTATGTATGATAGGAGACTTTTTGATGATTTTCAATCAAACAAAAAGTTTTTCTGGAAATCAATACAAATTCCCCGAGGGAGATCTACCTCGGAGCTTCGTAAAATCAGAAGTTTAGATGGAAGTTTAATAAAAGGAGAAGAAAAGATGTTGAAGAGATGGAAGGATCATTTTGAAAGTTTGTTTGAAAGATATGAAGCAGAGGTAAATATGGCCTCTGCGGATAGCAATGAATGTAGGATAAGTCATAGCGATACTAGTATGGATGACATTATGAAAGCGATAAAAGGTATGAAATCAGGTAAGGCTGCTGGGTATGACAGAGTGTCAGTCGAGATGCTGAAGGCTGGCCGCGGTATTGTGGTAGCTCAGCTGTACTGCCTTTTCAATATATGCTGGGAGAAAGGTCACAGCAGGAGTGCAAAAATTACCGCGGTATCAGCCTTCTTAGTGTCGTCGGCAAATTGTATGCAAAGATATTGATTGAAAGGGTGATTAATGAAACTGATGAGAAAATATGGGACGTGCAAGCGGGATTTAGAAGAGGAATGGGATGTACGGATCAGGTCTTTTCTTTACGGTGCATAACTGAAAAATGTTTGGCTAAACACCAAAAAGTTTATTGCGCGTTCGTAGATTTAGAAAAGGCCTATGATCGAGTGGTGAGGAATGAGCTGTGGTCAACGTTATCTACGTATGGGGTGAGCGGTTGTCTGATCCAAGCATTGAAGTCTCTCTATGAGGGTTCTAGTGCCTGTGTCAGAATAAACGGAGCGTACACGGAGTGGTTTCCTGTCGAAAGAGGTGTTCGACAGGGATGTGTTGCGTCACCATGGCTGTTCAACCTTTTCATGGATAAATGTTTGACAGATTTAAAAGAAAGTATGTATGGGTTAAGAATGAATGAATTACTCATCAAATGTTTACTCTACGCTGATGATCAAGTAATACTTGCGTCATCCGCTAACGAGCTTCAGGAGATGCTAAATATTATGAATGAAGCTTTGAAAGGGAAAGGAATGAAAGTGAATGTAAACAAAACGAAAGTTATGCTTTTTGAACGAGATGAATCTATGATGAATGGCAATATTTTGATAGATGGGGAACAAGTGGAAGAGGTGAAAGAATTTGTATACTTGGGATCTAAATTTACAAAAGATGGAACATGTGAAAGTGATATCGAAAGGAGAGTGAATGCAGGGAATATGGTAAATGGTGCTCTGCATGCTTTTATGAATAGCCAGATGGTGTCTCAAAGGGCTAGACTGGCAGTGCATGCTGGAGTGTTGGTGCCAACACTTATGTATGGTAGTGAAAGTTGGGTATGGCAGAAGAATCACAAAAGTAAAATAAATGCGGTAGAGATGAGAGCGTTGAGAAGCATGAGTGGATTAAAACTGAGTGACAGAGTAAGAAATAGTGTGATAAGAGAACGTTGTGGTATAAAAGAAGACGTAGTGACTAAAATTGAGAAAGGTATGCTTAGATGGTTTGGGCATGTAGAGAGAATGAATGAAAGGAGACTGACAAAAAGGATTTATGAGTCAAGAGTGAATGCGAAAGTTGGAAGGGGAAGACCAAGGCGAACGTTCCTGGACCAAATCCAGGACATTTTAAATAACGGCCAGGTCAAGAGTACTCTAAACCGACGAACTTGTATGAAAGGTTCAATGAGAATGAAAGAAGCGAAGGAGATATGCAAGGATCGTCGCAAGTGGAAGGATGTTGTCTCTGCCTACCCCTATGGGAATGAGGCGTGATGTATGTATGTATGTTGATTTATTATCTGTAGTTCTGTTCAATAGCCAATAATTTAATGTTTAATCAAATTGAAATATAATTTGTAACTTTGTTTCATCTCGATTAAATTGTTTACATATGTATAATGACAAAAGAAAATGTTTCCTTCAAATATATGTGCACTAACTTTCAGTTTTGATAATATTTTTATGATTCCTGACAAGTCAGCGCCTGGCTGTAATCTCAGCTGTCGATTAGTGATGATACAGTCTATGATGGAAGCCTTCTAATCTTGTAAAAGGCATTTGACTTGATATATTTTCTACACAGCATCTTACCGGTACTCAAATCTTACTTTTGCTTAGCACCATGCCTTTGCTGGTAATGTGGTAACACAAATTAGAAAATGCAATTTCCTGAATTTGTCCTCTCGGAAATCGAACCTAGGATCTCTGAGTGCAAGTAAGTACTTAAAAAAAATTGTTATGTATCGAATGAAATTAGGATATATATTTTTTATTATATTTTAGTAGTTTTTTTATTTATTTATTATAAGAAACTTACAATTTACCAAATAACATTAGTTAGTCTGTGGCTTCCAAATTAGGATTCCCTGTATCGTGGAAACCACATTCTTCCAACAAGTGTAAGTAAAAATTACGTATAACTATATATAAATCAATGTTCGTATGTAACAATATTATATAGAGTTTTGAAGCCTTAAAAGAACTCGAAGTTACTAAATATCGTCGTGTATTAGATTCATCACTCATTTATTAACACAATACAAACAAAACGCTAAATCTCCACTTAGCTAATTCGGATTAAACGGTTTTACCACGTGATCGGAAACTACGTGGGTGACAACGAACAGCAAGTTACTAAATATCGTAAATTACTAAATTCATCATTTCCTCCTCCTCCTCCTTGATTCGTTTCCTCAGTTCTGAGGTTCGTGACAACCACCTCTGATGAGCAATTTTCTTTGTATAATGGGACGCCATTTGCCTCTGTTTTCCGCAGCGTGTAAGGCATCGTAGACGAAAGTCTGTAATGTGTGCGGATCTGATCGGACCAACGCATTGCCCCGACCTCTTGCTCTTTTGCCATTGACTTTTCTAGTTATCACGAGCTTTTCGAGGTTATCACCCTGTTTCCCTGTTTCCTAATAAATTTATCTGGTAACAAAATAGAGAGAAAATCAGAGTGGTATATAACCACCGAGTTAATCCTCAATAAATGGTTATCCCCATATTCCCTCGGGATCGGAAACCATACGGGTGACCACGCAAATAACAGCTACTTACTAAATGTCGTAATATACTGAATTCATCATTAATTTATAGGGATTATAGGGTTAATAATTCCGTTTCTGTATATGTATTCGCTGAGTTTATATACCAATGTTCTTAACTAGTAGTAGTTGTGAGTAACTAGTAGACCGCCTCATTGGTCTAGTGGTTAGCATGTTCGACTTTAAACATGAGGTCCTGGGTTCGAGTCCTGGGTCGGGCCGATTCGAAATCGATATTGAGTTTTCTGTTAAGATTTTCTCAATATTTGCCTGAACTTGGGAAAAATTTGGCGGTGTGATCCACCCCCGTGCCTCGGAGAGCACGTTAAGCCGTCGGTCCTGCGCCTGATCGTGTTGGATTGCCGTGAAGTCGGACTATGAGAGTGAAGGAATTGAGAGTACTCCTGTGTACTATACCTGCCAATCCGCAGTGGTGGTGGGTATGCTCTTAAAACTCTCTCTCATATGATTGAGGAGGCTTGTGCCCAGTAGTGGGACATTAATGGGCTGCTACTTACTTTTACTTACTTATCATAGTATTTGAAACATGTGAGGCCGCTGTCAAAAAGTCTTATACAAATAAGTAACATTATTATTAGAGAGGCTAAAACTCACGTATATACTGATCTAATTACGAGAAAATCCACTAATACTAATGGCAAACACGTCGTTTCATGTGAGACACAAAAGATTTACTTAACTATTTACAGCATACATTTGTTAAGAGGATTGTATTACGAGATAAAGAGAATTCTCTTTGTTACTAAGTAAAAAGCATTAATTAATAAGTCTTAATTACTTTTACGGTAATTGTATCTCTTAATTAATTTTGTAATACGGAGGATTCAATGAAGAAGTCACGTTTTCTCGTGACTCTCCTATATACATTTATAATGTGTCTTAATATATTATAAAGTCTGAATTATCGGTAGTAAATTCACGTCCGGTTATATATTTAGGTAACTGTTCCTATTGTGTTAGTATAGACCCCAGTGTAGTTCCCAATCCCGTGGGAATATGGATAAGCTCGCTTTTAATAAGAGTCTACGTCGAGAAAGCAATACCTAATTTCAACATAATTGGGTAAATAGCTACGGAGATCTCGCTGTAATTCATCAAGTAACGCTTTTATATTCCGTTCCCATGGGAATATTGGAAAACCAATTCTTAGTGATCGTTACGACAGATTAATTTAATTTGCTACAAACTGTCACATATAATTAAGTGCATTTTGTGGGTTCATTTGTAAAATGAGGTAATTAAAGATAAATAATGTAGCATAACCTTCTTCCAGTCTTCAAAATTTAAATTTGTCCCCATTTAGTTTATATTTTTATATACAGAAGAAATCATTTATTATCTGAATTATTAAGTAACAAACAGTTCGTTAGCACGAAAAGAGAATGTAATTAATTCTGGACGAACAAGTGATGAAAATTAGTTTAACGGCATCAAGTGAGGGTACCTTTCATCAAAAACTCAAATAACGTTGAAATAAATTATAAATTGTTCATAAACTGCTGTATACTATCAAGTTTTATCTATACAACGGATACTAAAATATTATTATGGATTATAGTTATTGTAACGTATTTATAATATTGTTTAACATATCAATAATTTTCTAGAACAGCTGTAAATAACATATTTTCAGAAATATCAATGAAAAAATAGTTTACAAGCGATGGAGGTTACAACTCTATCAAATGAATGTAAAGCTACGGTAAGTAAGTAGCAGCCGATTAACGTCTTCCTGCTGAGTACAGGTTTCCTCACTCATAGGAGAGAGGGTTTTTAGAGCATAGACCTACCACGCTGCTCCACTGCGAATTGGCAGGCATAGTACACAAGTGCACTCTCTATTCCTTCACTCGGAGACCGGAGAGAGATCAGGCGCAGGACTAACCATTAAATCAATCAGGCAGTTATAGTGACTGTATCTTTCATCAAAAATGCAAATAATATATTCTATTTCAGAATTTATAACAATTTCAAAGAAATTAATTTTCTGTCTTCTAGGCCCGTAAATAAAACACTTTCGAAGATTGGTAACGCTTAAAAAATGTATGGGAATGACGTTTCATATCGAAAGTTATCGAAAAACGAAACGTCATTCTCATGCATTTTTTGAGCGTCAGCAATTTTCGAAAGAGACTTGTCTTCGGGGTCTGGGCCTCTAGACAAGTTACTTTCGAAGATTGCTAACGGTCAAAAAATGTATGGGAATGACGCACCTTATCGAAACGTCAAGACTTGTACCTCTTACGAAATGTAATGTTGTACTTAGTCTATAGCACCAGTTACACTCTGTTGCATTGTAGTCGTGTACAACAAAGTATGAATATACAAAATAAATAAATAACAATATAAATCATGCTCCGTTTACAAACGAACACGGAGATTACAGATGATGCATTTAACCGACATTTCAAAGTATCCGCGTCAATTAAAAATGTATGACTGATCCAAATGTTGGTTGCAGTGCTAAATTTCCAACTTGGCTTTGTTCCAGATAGTTCATCCACCGCATACAATCTTCCCGATGCACTCTTGACGTGAAACAAGTCGCCCTGTGCTGATCTTCTATTTCCCTAATGGCTTTTTTGTGCATTAATATGCTACCTCACGTTTTGGGAACAATGCCAAAATTCTGCAGGTGCTTAAAAAACGAGTCGTTTAATTTCTGGTTAACCTTTAATGTTCATATTTTACACAAAAATTAATGGTTTTGTTAACACAAGATGCGCGTTAATGTAGAAAATATGTTTTTATTGACTCGTTCAATTTCAGGTAAGATTTTAATGCTTATATTTTAAATATATATGTGTATGTTATTAAATATATTTAATATCTTTTATCTCCGTGAAAATATACATTTATACAGTAAGAAAAGTCAAATACACAATTTTTATACAAGAAATATGAACAAACATGTAATTTCTTATCTTAGAGGGAAGAAGGTTCAGAAATCATTTGTCGGGTTGAGCATACGCATTTTTAATTGCCTCTACATAATTTTAAGAAATATGTCAAAAACATCCTCTTACAAAAGGCATATTATAATGTTGAAGATTATTTAAGCGATAGAAATGTTTGGTCTTGATTCCAGTTGCACACAGAAGCATACAAAACTATCTTTAAAAGAGTAACCGTTGGGTTTCTTGCCGGTTTCTTCACTGCGGATTCAACTTTCCGAACAGGTGATATATTTGTTACAAACTGACAAACTACTGACGATTCATAAGTGATTTTTGAGCGTTGAATAAAGAATATTTTGATTTTTGTTTTTGAATGGTATTAGGTAACACACAACGTAGTTTAATTGTGAAAAATATAGATTTATTGGCTTTATAATAAATCCAACAAAGAGTTACAAAGTTTTTTGTATTCATGTCATATAAATAGATATATGTGTATATAATATTGATCTGATGTAGACAAAGGTAATCTGGAAGAGAATGTTTGCAGCTCTTGTAAGATCCTAACTTTAGTTAGTATACACAATTCAAAGCTTTTTGTATGTCCTGTATACATTTATCTACGTTAGTATTATCCATCTAGTATATATAGTGTTTTGTAATATGCCTATGGGAATGAGGCGTGATGCTATGTATGTATATATTGGGAAAAAATGGAGTGTCATCCACTACTTGTTTAAAAAGATGAATTTCAATTTGAGTGGACGAATAAAAAGTATTCTATTAGTGATTGATAATGTATATAAGATAGAATTGAATTGACGTCATTCATGACGCCGACTCCGAATATAACATTACGAAGAACTCTATAGAATACGCAATTAGTTTTTACTTTTTAGAGCATATTAGTATTTTTGTAGGAGTCGATTTTTGAGGCGGTTCTTTTTTGTTAAAATTTTTATTTATAATCTTACCGAGAACAACTGAATGTTCTATTCCTGAAGGAATTACGCAGCAAAACTTAGCCTAAATAAATAATTTTCACCAGGTGAAATTAAAACCGGTTAATGTGATTTTTAAATTATTGAGAACTAGCAATGCTCCGCGGTGTTACCAGCGTAGATACCGATCTCGTGGCAGTGGAAAATCTACAGTGTCGGACTATGTTAAAAGTAAGAAAAGCTTTCCTTCACTTAGTTTTTAATAATTTCCTTTCAGATTATTAGATGCACACTTACATTCATAATCTTATCAATATACAGATTTTACTTTACAACAAATATATATCTAATTAATACACTATAATATCCTTACATTAGTCAAATTTAAAAGTACGAGTACTCTACAGGTATTGAAAGATTTATTTTAAGTCGGTCCAGAAATTTGTTAGCTTGATGATTTATTATAAATTGTTACCAATAATAACAAAAATTCATAATGCAAAACAATCTTCTATAATATTAGAAGAATGTCCGATTTGTGGAATGGAAGGTATTAGAACTGTCTTTTGGGATAAGGATTAATACAGATATATGAATAATATGTTTTGATTATTGTCCGCACTTTTATTGATTTTTTAAATGGAAAATAGTTTTTAATTATAGTGGCATAGCTACAGTAGTTGGACATGGTGTTGGGGATTTTTTTATAGATATTAATACAATCTATAATATTGTAGAATATTTATTCTATTTTCAATAGTTTTCGCAGCGCACGCGGTAACAGATTTTTTGTTTCAATCTTAGGTTACATTATTGCATGTTTCTTATAGATTACAATATTTTTTTGAGAATGTAATATATGTAAATATAGCCTATGTTGCTTAGTGAAAACGCAGCTTTTTAATGATGAAAAAATTTTTAAAATCGGTCTTGTAATTTTTCTATATTAAAAGATAACACACATACTTTCGTCTTTATAATACAACAAACTACAAACTAGCAACCAAATTTTATTCAGTAATATTATAGAAAAGATTGTCTTCGACGTAAATGAAAATGTTTATTATTCTGCCATATTTTAGTAAAAATTTCAATGCATGTGGAAGTTATGGTGCTAAAAGTGTAACACAATATTGGAAGCCTCGCCTGCTAAATTGCTTACTGAAAAAAATTGGTCGTCGTAAGAAAATATTTCAACATTCCGGGAATTTTCATTTCCACGTAAAAACTTGTAGCTTACAATTGTATCGCCTTTGGCTATAAATAATTACGAGTTTTGTCACCATAATACAAGAAAATTTTCGCAGTTATGCGGATGAATATTGTTTTTTTAATACGTTGTGTTTTTGTCGACCTCATTGACGTAAGGATAAGGGTACTCACTTCGCTGGCAGAGGTACCGAATTAAATTACTGGGAGGACAACTTTTTAAGATTATATTTAATAATACGTGCTAAACATTTGCATGCTATGTAGAAACTGTAAATAGGTACGTTACCTCTTTACTTACCATCAGAGAAGATTACACTTAGGGGCAAAAACTATTCTATAATATGTAACAATTTTACTTTTTAAATCTCTACTTCTAGATTATCCTATTAATATTAACTCATGGTACTTTAACACTGTTCGGTTATCGATGGACAATTTTTGAGAAGAACGTTGTAAAGTTAATCTTACTTTCAATGAAAGTTTACTCTTTTTGATTCTGAATATAAGATAATGCGATTAATAGTCTATTTTTATCCGACTGCGGGATACACTGCGGGTTCACAGGCTACAAACTACTTCTTAATATTTGCCTTCACTGAAAAGACAGTTTTACAAACAGAACTTAGTGGAGCCAGCCCAGGATTCAAGCCAGTGACTTTTACGAAGAATCCCGGTTTTATGAGAATATGTGTACAGCTGCTACTGCCTCATTGGTCTAATGGTTAGCATATTCGGCTATAGACAAGAGATCCTGTGTTTGAGTCATAGGTCGGGCCAATTTAAAAATCAATATTGAGTTTTCCATTAAGATTTTATCAATATTTGCCCGAAATTGGAGAGTTGGCGGTGTTTTCCACCCCCGTGCCTCGGAGAGCACGTTAAGCCATCGGTAACGCGCTTGATCTCTCTCTAGTCGTGTAGGATTACCGTCACGTCAGACTTTGAGGGTGAAGTAATAGAGAGTGCACTTGTGTATGCCTGCCAAACCTGAGTGGAGCAGCGTGGTGGGTAAGCTCTAAAAACCCTCTCTCATATGAGTGAGGAGGCTTGTGCCCAGCAGTGGGACATTAACGACCTGCTACTTACTTACTTTTTAGGTATACAGATATTAATGGGCTAGCAGTTCTCCGAGATTTTAACCGCGTAACTCCAGATACCCTTTATTCTAAAACAACAATGAATAGCTATCCACCAATGAAAGCATCGTCAAAGTTGTTTCAGATTTTGTGAATTAAATACCATGTAAACATTCATGCATTTAATGAAAAGCTATTCATATGAAATGACAAACAAGCATACCAATGTTAATAATTAGTATATACAAGTATCAAAAGCAATTTCAGTCTTATGACCGGCTTTTAAAATAAGCGTGGAAGTTCATAACTAGTTTTTAATTCAAGGGGAGTAAATTTTTAGGTTTTCTGTTGTTTCATTTTGCAATGTTCACCGTTTTAAAACTCTCTGTGAGTTATTAATGGAAAATGCCAGATTTAACGTAATAAATAATCATTTTTTGCTCAACGCTATCTTGTTTTATATTTCCGCATAAAATTGAATAATGTGAAACTGATCCAATACGTAACTGATTTATAAAAAGATTATATTGACAACATAAATAATTCAAACATGCATTGAAACAAATATATATATTTGATAATATATAGTGGTTTGTTGGTGGTTATTTCGATTACATATGCAGCAAATGTATGATATCAAGGAAAAACTGGTTACGACGAATTGCTTTTTGAAGTGAAACTTCTTTAGGCACATGAGGGTAAAATTTTGAAGGATGAAACGCGTGATAATTCGTTTAAAGGTTAGGTAGGTTTAATATTTAATAATAACATGTAATATTGTAATTTACCACTCGTCATTTAATAATTTAATATTATTCATAAAATATAAAATAAAAATATTTTTAATAAAATAATTTTCTAAATTCTAATTTCAAATTTGATATTTCAATAAATTATTTGTATTAATTTTCGACACTTTTTATATTGTAATGACAATTAAATTCATTAAATTCCTAACACATCTTCATTTTTCCCTGTGTATAAGTCTCGAAAATCTGAAGTTTTACATTTGTATATTTAAACAAGACTTAAATTAGTTTGCCAAAGAAGATTCACTTCTGACAAAAGTATTTTGTACGCACGCACTTTTCATTTTTTTAGCCTCATTTAATAGTATTAGTTCTTATTATTCAAAACATCAATACAATAAATATAATAAATGAATTGAAATACAATATCTCACAAGCAAGATGATAGGTTGCGTAAGTTCTGGTGAGATTTAAGAACGATTTAGATTGAAAATTCGTACCATGGATGGTATGGTGGATGGTACCGAGAACAGCTAATTGTTTGTAAAATAGCAAATATTATGCTGTCTATAGTAGTCAAATATTTCAAATTATTTTATCAATAATCTCATATCTCAAAAGTGCTATAGTTTAAACGTCTTTTCAATTCTTTAGGCTCGCGTTTTGCTTATCGTCTAATCTGTGTCGGCATAAACACTGTTTTGATGATATGATTAATCTTAATGAGTCCACCGTGAATACAGTTTACTTTTAAAACTTTGTTGCAAAAGCAACTTATTTCAAGAAAAACTTTGAATAACAAGGAATTTTTTTCAACTGAAATTTGTGTCAGCTTTCAAAAACCTCGGTCGCATTGTTTTCAACTAGTTTTAATTATTCTATTTTCGGCATTTTCAGAGATAATTCCTATAGAAATGTTCAATAAGCCGCGGGGTGTTTCTTGTCTATATATTGGAATAGGCAAAAATGAATCTATATCTGGATTTCATTCCTCCGAAGGTAAATTTAGGTATTTACAATTTCTAATTAGTCTGAGGCAAAGATGAGACAACCTAAAACAATGATACGTAGAAACAATAAGAAGTTAATTTAACATAAAAACATACACACAAAATATAATCCTTTTTGTGCTTTTGTCAGTTTTTGTATGGTGTACAATAAATAGTATATAAATAAATAAAATAATATCGATTTTCAATTAGTTTCAATTTAATTTTGGTTTTTACGTAGCACATAGTTGTATTAATATTCTAGAGCTACAGAAAGACTATCGTATCTTGTCAACTAGTAATTGACGCGGGCAATTTAAGGATTGTCGTCACTAACTTATATCTTATACTTTTTATATTCCGTTCTACATATTGTTCCTCTCGTCACATATTCACGAGCCCATTCCCCAAGTCAATCGTGCTTTTAAAGAAGTTTTAATTGAATAGGTATTAAAGATTGAAAAAAAAGAGACGTACTTTGATGTAATAATACGAATTGAAAACTTAAAATTGATTACAGAACTTCAAAAATATTAAATTGAAAAAGTCTATTATTGAAACTAATTACTCAATTAAAATCAGTTCATTAATGTAACGGTGATTCCAATTAAAAAGTTGGCACACTAAAATTACGATATTATTAAGTTTTGAAATGTTCAAAGAAAATAGATTTGCGTTACGGTTTGGCGTTAAATTTATTGCTTACTTCGCTCTCCTAGATTAAAGATTAGCATATTTTATTATTCATTACTCTGTTTTAGAATCGCTCACGTGAAAATTGGAATAGCCGCACAAGTGCTTTTGATCACAAATTAGCACGGAATCTATAGAGACATATTTAAATTTATCTATACTTTTTTAATGCTGAAAAGTTAGTGCTTTATTACAATCACATGTGATTGGTAATTGATGATACAATCTAAGATGAAAAAAGGCTAATCTGAGAGGCAATTTACTTCTTATGGTTTCTATACGTGCCATATATCAATTACCATCTTGTGTTTTTTTCCTAAGGGATAAATTCAAAGATACATCAATTCTCACAGCACCATCGCAATATATATGGAATAATATCTTATATATCCGTAATAATACTCACTTATACAACAAAAAAGTTAAATACATATTTTTAATACAATAAACAAAAACAAATCTGTAATCCCATATTGTAGAGCGAAGAAGATTCAGAAATCATTCGCCAGGTTGAGTAAGCGTATTTTTAATAAGATTTGCCTGCGCATAATTTAAAGAAACGTCTCGAAAACATCCTTTTACAAAAGGCATATTATAATGTTGAAGGTTATTTAGGTGATAAAAATGTGTGGACTTGATAACTATCTTTAAAAGAGTAACCGCTGAGTTTCTTGCCAGTTTCTTCTCAGCGGAATGAACTTCCCGAACCGGTGATAGATTTGTTACCAACGTACAGATAACTGCCGTTGCAAAAGTACTTTTCGAGCCTACTTGAATCAATAATATTTCGATTTTTAGCGGTACGTCTTTGCTGGTAGGGTGGTAATTAGCCACAATTTCTTATATTCAACCTTTAAGAGGTCGGTCCCGGGACTACTACGTGCCAAGCATGGGCTCGCATCATTGACCCAGCGAGGCCGATAGTATGTGAATGTGAAAAACAGAAAATGAAAAGTACGTATGTCAGCTTCCAAGGAAGTGAATTTTCTCTGGCTTATATTGTCTTAAATTCAATAATATAATTATATTTTAAATAAATTTTATGTATAACTATTTTTAACGTAATTTTTCTACGTTAATTTTGTTTAGAGAAAGTAAAGATCCAATAGATATTTACTCATATTTGTATAAAACATACCTCGCGTAACGCGAAAGGTAAGACTGTGCCATAAGGAGTTTTACTATAAAAATGTATACGGTGTGAAGTCATCACAGTATTTAATCAATGCGGTATTCTTTATAGATTCACTGGACACGTGTTTTAATGTTAATGTTCCGGTTGCATGTCCTTAAAGCTTTTGTCTGCGACACGCGAAACAAAATCGAAAGCGAACACACGACCACATACCACGTTGACGTATATATGTCGACACAGCTGTGAAAATGACAAGCCTTGAACAGTTACAGGAAAATTACCAAGGCTCTGACTATTAAATATTTAGTAAATTACACGTTTGTATGTAGGAGTTCACAATGGTGATGTTGCCTTGTTATGACAGCGTGTAGTTATTGATTACTTTTGATAAGCAATGCTACACTAAAGTGTCTGAATTTGTCATTATTTCTTATGTTTATTATGTTAAATTCCTTGAAAAAGAGACAATTTCTATAATTTGAAATCTATTGCGAATAGTTATGAAGCTTTTGTAATGAGTTATTAAGTGAGTTTAATAGACCAAAACCATCTTCGCAATGTTTCCCTTCAAATGAAACTGGTTAGATGGTTTTAAAGGCTAACCGACATAGATAGAAATAAATGTTGTGTCATTAGAAATTGGTATATGTACCAATAGATTAGATATTAGTCACTCATAATTAAAGCCATTTAAATGAAATTGTTTTAAAGTAGTCCCATGGTCAAGTCCTCATAGTCTACAGTGAGTAACAAGGAATATTTATTTATCAGGATGTAATGCAGCATTGAAAATGATTTGCAAATGGATAGTGAGGGTTGTCTGGAAGAGATCACTAATGAGCGATAAGACCGCCCAATTGCACACTAAAAGTATCTTATACTGAGTAATTGTACTTCTACTTTTAGCGTGGTGTTCAATAATGAATATTATCTATCTATAAATCTATATAGATTAAAATATTGGAAACCCTTTACGGGAAAAAATCCATAAAATACATTGTATTGCAATGACTGAAATTCGCAAAAACCTTAGATTTACAATACAGATGGGTAAATGTAGAAGGATAAAATAGTGATAATTAAAAACGCCTATAAAGACATTTTAAGTTATTGCTAAATTTATTTATTTTATGTATTATTTAAGCTTTTTACCGCTCCGAACTGGTGCTACACTCTCTCTGTGCCAGTAACAGGCTCTATGTTTGTTTCTACTAATTCCTCAAAGAGCATCTGAGTTTGATATTAAATACGAAAATAGTTTAAAACACTCACCCAGCGTGCGGAAGACTATAGGTCGGCTTCTGTACTTGTGACCACCCCAAAGCGCAGCAACTGTTACTTGGTATTGCGTATCTGCTTCTAATCCACTAAGAATTACTGCATCCGAATTACCAGCCACCTCCAGCACCACTCTGTAACTAACGGAGCATGAGTCAATTTCGTTGTTTTCTACTGACAAGCTGGAGATAGAAGGGGAAAGAAGAAGAAAATATAGAAACAGATAAGACAGAAAGACACAGATGGTTCTTTTGACAACAATTTCCAGAATTAATCAATAAAAAGAGACCAGAAAGTTTATAGAAGATAGAAGTTGTCATTACCTAAACAGTAAAGCGTTAAAACTTATAAACAGATCGAGTAATATAAAAAAGTTTACTATTTTTATTTTTGATAGTTTAGCCCTTGACTGTAATCGCACCCGTAAGTGATGATACAGTCTAATATGGTAGAGCACTGATTTGGTAAGAGACAATTTACCTCTTAAAACCATAAGACACATCGCACCGGAACACCTATTTCTTGTTTGACGGCAACTAGCAATAGCCGAAACTAGAAAATGGTGCCAGCGAGGTCGTCGATTGTATTAGTGTGTCCACGTGTAGGAACTGAAACTTCTTTGGCTTAAACATACTCTCACGTCTGGTAAGGTAAGTAGCAGCCCATTAACGTTCCATTGCTGGACACAGGCCTCCTCACACATGAGAGAGGATGTTAGAGCCAGAGATTATAGAACTAATACGCTGGTCCACTGCGGATTGGCAGACATAATACACAAATGCACTCTCTATTCCTTCATTCTCATAGTCCAATGTGACGGGAATCCGACACGACCGAAGAGAGATCAGGCGCAGGACCAACGGCTTAATGTTGTCTCCGAGGCACGGGGATGGATCACACCGGCAACTTCCCAACTTCGTGCAAATATTGAGAAAATCTTAATTAGTCAATATTAATTTTTGAATTGATCCGACCCGGGACTCGAACCCAGTACTTATATCTGTAGTCTAACATGCTAACCACTAGACCAATGACTCTCACGTAACATGAAAATGTTGCTCTATCGACAAATACAAATTTACATTTCAAAAATTCAATTAAACTAATTTCATAGAAAGATACCTTTAAATCTTTCACGTGAGTTTTTAATAGATCGAAATGCACATTCTTTTGAAAATCAAATTTAATTATTGAATAAAATATGACATCATTTGAGCTTGAGTGGATGAATATAAACAACTTACTTTATCAACGATTGAAAATTTGAACAAGATATTTATAGAGAGAGCATGAACTTATATTAGGAATAGAAAAGTTAAAGGTCAAGGTAAAGATCATAAAAAGTTTTTCTTCGTTTGTGTTTAACATACTAAATTGCTTTTTTAAAAGCTCGGGTACAATGGTAATCACCCGCAGACGAAACTTTTGACCTTAGCTCAAAAGCCCATAATTGCAACTTTCATGTGTTACGTCATGTTTTTACGGTAAAAGATCAAATAGACAGAAGAAAATAAAAGTCAAAGTAAAGATCACAACTTTCTCTCCGTTTGTGTATAACATACTAATTTACTTTTGAATGGCTCGGGTACAATAGTAATTACTCGCACTCGAAACTTTTGGCCTCGTAAGAGGCCATCATAACAGTCCACATATGTTACGTCATGTTGTACAACCTATTAAAATGTAATATATGATACATTATATTACTATAAACTTTTAGGAATCACGGAATTTGTAATAAAAATTAAATAACTAGGCCTTTAAATATACAATTACAACGTTAACATGAATAATATATCGCTATAAAGATTTAATTTTATGTTTACCTGTGTGAGTTTACCACTTATTCTTTAGATATAGTTTTAAGTTATAATCTAGTTGTTAAGTTTTTATTTAATACATATAAAATAATTATACATAAAAAAATAATATATGTTATATGTCGGAGTGCAATAGTCTGTGGAAAGCTGGCGCCATCTATCTATCGGCGTGGGGCAGAGTCAATAGTGACAATCCGGTGCGCGGCTCTCCAGTTCTCAGGTGACGGTCCGCCAGAGCAGTCGACTATTGAAAAAGTTGCGTTCCTAGCGTCGCGTAGAGTGATGTCGGGAACATTAAGTGATAGAACATTATAATCTAAGTTAATAAATAAAGTGTTTGATTGCACTATCATTACCCACCACCGCCCACAGTATTGAAATTTAATTATGGATGCCATTTATGACGATGTCGGCGGAGAACCCTACACCCCTATGCTTTATGATTCCTTCTCTCTTTTTCTGCGAGATAAACATAAAAAAAGGAATATTTGTTTTGATATTATAACGTAATAATTTCTTTATCATAGTTATTTCTTGCGATATGCAATTTTAGTTTCCAATCCGGTGGAAATATGACTATCTCCGTACATAGTGATAATCTACATTAACGAAACGAGTCACAAAAATACTTCTTATGCACGTAATTTTTTGTTTTGTTTATATAACGTCCGATCTGGCTGATGTATAAATAAAATTGCATCGTATACATATAGTTAAGATAAAGTAAATAAATAAATTTCAAGTCGATTGATTCGAATATATATGATATATTATAATTTAGTAAAGTTAAAATATACAATTTTTATTAGCAAATCTTATACTTCGTCAATATCCAACAGTTTAAGAAAATCTCGTGAAATGAGTGAATAAAATTGTGATTTTATTGGTCTGAAACTGCCTTTGTATTTATTCACTGTATTTCCAACGAAATAATTTTAATATTGGATAACCCATTTGTCGAAGAAATCTGTATGGTACAGAAAGTCATGTTACCACCAAAACAAACGGAACACAAAACAAAATTGGTTCAAAAAAATGTGAAAAAAACATTCGAACCCTTCCGCAGCGTGTTATATAAACAGTTAAAGTTACGTAACAATCAAGTGGAATTATTTGCCTTAAATAGTTCCAAAAAAGTAAATTATGTGATGAGTATTATCTATTTCGATTCTCGGTAACTGTCGTAACAAAATATGCGTAGAGGTACCACCATACTCACATTATAAAAAAACAAAAATGAATCAGTTAAAAAATAATCGTTACTAACGGTACGTGTGTCACGTCGAAAGTCGGTAAGTTTTTTTGTGGGGTTTTGTAAACTGTTAGTGTTTTTAGTGATTATTTGTGTTTAGGATTATATAAGTGATGTGAATAACAACAAAAAGCCTTGAGGTAAATTTTAATTATCAAGATATGAGCCTATAAATACAAGACAGACTGTTTTCACTATCTCAAAGTTTAGTGCAACTTTTAAACAAAAGATAACACCGTATAGTTTAACTATTAGCAAATATAAAAATCATAACATTTGATAGTCTTTCATGAACATTTAAGTCCCAAGAACCATTCGACCCGCGGGGCTTTGGACACAAAAACGTACGGGCGGGGCGGGGCAGGCGACGGTTATTTCCGTTAAAAAGTTCGGGCAAATCTGAAGGTTATCTTATGTTATACAGACAAAGTTGCGCAAGTGAAATAAAACGACTTCCAATAGACTGCCACTGTTGATATAATCGCAGCAAATTTACAACAAACAGAATAATAAAACACTACTTTTATGAATTTGCCAGACTGTAAATATCAAAGCTTATCCCGGTTCAAGTCTCGTCTCGTTCTATAATCCTCCCCTTTTAAGTTGAAAGCGAGTGAAACAGTTCTTATTCAAAACGGTGCTTTAACAAAATGATACGGTCATTTGTGAGATGTTGAGATGAATATTTCACGCTAGCATCATAACTGGGCATTGTGCGTTAGTTCTGAATTGTTTCTAATGCTGAATTTTCTCGTGTAGGGATTGTTGCAAATATTTGAGTTGGGAATTTCGAACAACGTACTGTACATGCTGAGCACCGTGTAATATTCTGTTGACTTTTATTCCCGAAAGCGCGTTTTAACTCTTATTAATATATTTTTTGTACATGTTAATATGTGACGAGAGTACGCTAACCGGCAAAAGGAACCCATATGGAATACTTTTTAATTAAATTAGTTGAAATAGAACGAAGATTGTTATAAGTATCTGAAATTAAAAAAAAAAAAGTGTGCGCGTACAAAGTACGCATGTCAGAAGTGAAACCTTTGACAATTTAATTTTTAAGACTGAGGGAGAGAAAAAGAAAGATATGTTAGGGTTTTAATAGTCATTAAAATATTAAAAGTGTCGAAGATTAAATCAAATCATTTAATTAAATAATTTATTGAAATCGCAAATGACGAATTGTAAATAAAAATGCCACGTGTTTTTGTCAATATTAGATGTTATTAATTGATATTTTATGAAAAATAGTATATTAATTTATTAAATGACGAATTCAAAACAAATGCTTCATGATATTTGTAAATATTAAAACTACCTAACCTTCTTGTTCTTGTTGAGATCTTTACAGAGATGCCGAATTGACCACCGGTACATACACGTGTTGAAGTGCTTGTACGGAAACGCCACCATGTCAGTCTGTATACAGGACCAAAGCTCAGCGTCTATCCAACTGCACCGTGGAGTGCGACAGGGAGATGTTATCTCCTCGAAGCTCTTTACTGCGGCGTTGGAGGACCTACTTAAGCTTATGAAGTGGAACGGACTGGGCATCAACATCAATGGCGAGTACATCACTCATCTACGGTTTGCCGACGACGTGGTCATTATGGCAGAGACTCTGGAATGTCTCAATGTAATGCTCGATGACCTCAGCCGAGCATTTCAACAGATGGGCCTAAAAATGAACATGGATAAGATAAAAGTTAAGTCCAATATCCATGTTCCGCTGCACCCAGTCATCGGTGAGAACTTGTCACTCGAAATTGTTGACGAGTACACATACCTGGGCCATATAGTCCAGCTAGGTAGGTCCAATTTCGAGAAAGAGGTCAACCGCCGAATCCAACTCAGTTGGGCAGCGTTCGGGAAACTACGCCAGATATTTTCGTCCGATATCCCTTAGTGCCTGATGACGAAGTTCTTCGAACAGTGCGTGTTGCCAGTGATGACCTACGACTGCGAAACGTAGTCTCTCACTATAGGCCTCATTCGAAACCTTTATAGTCACTCAGCGTGCTTTGGAGAGGGCTATGCTCGGAGTGTCTCTACGCGATCAAATCAGAAATGAGGAGATCCGTAGCAGAACCAAAGTCCGACCGACATAGCCCTACGAATCGCGAACCTGAAGTGGCAATGGGTGGGGCACATAGTCCGACGGACTGATGGACGTTGGGGCCCGAAGGTGCTGGAGTGGCGACTCCGCACCAGGGGCAGTGTAGGGAGACCCCCACAAGGTGGACCGACGACATAAAGAGGGTCGCCGGTAGTCGCTGGACCCAGGCGGCGCAAGACCGGGCCTTGTAGACGTCATTACGTGAGACCTATGTCCAGCAGTGGACGTCCATCCGTTGAAGCGGCAACCTAACCTTCAAACAAATTAGCATAAAAATCGCTGCACATCTTCGTGACGCTAATCACACGTTTTATCCGAAAATTTTACTCTCATACATACATAAATCAGTTTCACTAAAAAAAAATCATACCATCTGGGAGCTTTCATGGGAAACCCTGCCGTTATGTACTGTATTTTACATTAACCAATCGTAATCAGACAGCACTGGTGTATATAAAGAAATATTTTGTTATGTGGCTATGTTTATTATATCTGTATCGTAAAATACATTACAATATTGAAGTATTTTCCCTCCGGAGGAGAGGGGATGCAAGAAGGCATAGTTTTGTCCGTTTGTTTCTGCTCTCTTGAACCTTTAATTTGGATTCATTCGGAGTGCCAGAGCTAAGTGCTCGGGGCAAAATATTGACTAACGCTTTGGCAAAACTGCGCTTTCTCCCACCCCCTCTTCTTCGGCGTAAAAATACGTCAATATTGTAATGTATTTTATTATATAGATATACCTAACGAACATAACCACAAACGAAAATTTTTCTTTATATATACCATTGATATCTGTTGCCTGATTACGATTGGCTTATATAAAAACGGTGCATAATGGCAGGGTTTTCAATAAAATCATCCAGGTGGCTTGATTATTTTTCGACTCTTCCAAGAATTATCGTTAAATTTCAACTGATTTAAAGAACATTTTGACAAATTATATACAAAAATCTTCCTCAAGAAATACTCTATTTATTGGTGAAAGCCAAATGCAAATCCGCTTAGTAGTTTCGGAGTTAACCGGGATGAGAGAGACAGGCGCGGCGGAGAACATTATTTTATAATTATACTCGGGTGTATGTAAGGAATACACTCGGATGATGTCAAAACAGGTTTTGCAAACCTGGAAATTTATATACTATATTAATTTCCAGGTTTACAAAACTAAAAATACAAGGGAAAGTATAAAGTTACATGCAAATTTATTTGATATATCCAACAAGAATTGAAGCTAAATGGAAATGTTGCTCTCCTAAACAAACGTTCTCCTTTGTTTTCAGTGGATGCAAAATACATAAACGTTTTTGAACGGTACCCGAATGAAAACTCTACAAAGAGCTTTTAATATCTGTAGGTATTTAATGTGTTTATTTCTAATATTATTTACATTTAACTGAGAAATTGACGTATTAATATAATTTGCGTACTTCTTAACAGTGACGAAAGAATTACAGTTACCTTTTATATAAATCTTATCGAATCACCAAATCAAAATAAATAAAAGCAAAACATCCATATTGGTAAGATTTTATAACTAGTATGAGTTTAAATAGTAAAAACGATCCGCTAAGCAAGAGATTTGTGTTCCGGTACGATGATGTCTAGAAACTATAAGAGGTAAACTGCGTCTCACCAGAATAGCGCGCTTCCATCTTAGATTGTATCATCACTTACCATCAGGTACGATAACAGTCAGGTACTAACCTGTCAGCAATAACAAAGAACTAGTTTTTAACGGTTATATAATAAAGAACCTTTGTCTTTATTTCCACTTAAAAATGTACAATGGATTGCTAAATAAAAAGGAAACCTAAATAAAAAGTACTTCTGTTTTATTTGAATAGTAACGAAAAATAAACCTTAAATCTACAAAATTAAAAGTACGTGCGTACAAAGTACACGTGTCAGAAGTGAAGCTTCTTTGGCAAACAAATTTTTAAGCCTTGTTTACATTTACACAAATCTAAAATTTTAGATTTCCGAAACTTAGAGGGCGGAAAAAAGTAAGTTATGTTAGTTAATTGTCATTAAAATATTAAAAGTGTCGAAAATGATTACAAATAATTTATTGGAATCTCAAATGATGAATTGTAATTAAAAATGCCACATCAATGTCAATAACCTATTAATTAAATAACTTATTAATTAAATTTTGTTGTTAATTTAAAATTTAGAAAAGAGAAATTTATGAAACATTATTACTATATATTTTATGAAAAATAGTACATTAAATTATTAAATGACGAGAATTATAAAATTATAACTACTTAACTTTCGAACGAATCAGCTTTAAAAACGCTGCACATGACGCTAATCACGTGTTTGATCCGTAAAAATGTTACCCTCATGCGCCTAAAGAAGTTACACTTCAAAAACTATAAAATCCTTGTCAAAATTGGCCCGAGGTTGGGAAGTTGGCGGTGTGCTTCTTTCCCGTGCCCCCGAGAGCACGTTAAGCCGTCGATCCTGCATGATCTCTCTTCAATCGCGTCGGATTTACGTGACGTCAAAATATTAGAGTGAGGGAATAGAGCCTGCACTTCAGTACTTTGCCTACCATCACGCAGTGTTGTTGCATTATACTTCAAAAACTCTCTGTCCTATGACTAAGGAGGCCTGTGTACAGTAGTGGGACGTTAATGGGCTGCTACTTACCTCTCCTTAGGTATTAATCATTAGGCTATCATGGCAACACAAGGCAAAAATAAATGTAATATATCAACGTTTTCAATCTAAAAACCTCAACTAATACCTGCTGCATATTTATAAAATATTATTCATTACCTTTCTTCATGCAATGGCTATCAATCTTTTTTATCGTCAAAGTGCAGCATACGCCTAATGTAACATAATAAATAAGACTACAAAGTAGAATAAAAAATATACGCTTTGTTTGTTAAAATCTAAAAATTTACAGTTTTTAGAATACTATATTTCATTTCAATCTTGATTATTTGTAGGCTTTACGAACATCGCTATTTTTTTGCATTTAAAAAACTAGACATTCTTTCATTTAACTGACCTGCCTAAATTATAATTCTATATAAAGCTAAGTTTATAATGTTTATATGTTATTATACAATCTGATGAGGGCCATGATGGTTTAATGGTTACTTGGATTCTTGTTAATAATCACGGATTCGAATACTGAGCAGACACTACCAAGTCCTCTTTGTAAAATAAGCGAAAGAAAACATTGTTTTTTTATTTATAACCTTGGTAGGCAAGCAAACTTGCGTGTCTCCTGACGTTAAGTGATTACCACCGCCCATGGACACTTGCAGCACCATAGGGACCAGTGATGTGTTGCTGACCTAATAAAAGGGAGTTTAATTATTGGAAGCTTATAATATATTACTTTTTTAATCGCTGGGAAATGCTTTTACGCACCCCGAAAGAAGAAGAAATTCTTCCAACCGGTAGTGTGGGAATCGCTGAAACCATAAAACCCAGGGCATCCTTCGTCAACCTTGATTAGGTCACTAGAGGGTCCCATTTCGCATTCCACTCTAGTGACCTAGATGATGCCAACTATAACAGTCTACGGTTTACTGAGGGGAATAGTGGAGCGCATCGTCGCTTCAACCGATGGACGTCCACTGCTGGACATAGGTCTCACGAAATGATGCCCACAAGACCCGATCTTGTGCCGCCTGGCTCCAGCGGCTACCGGCGATCCTCCTTATATCGTCGGTCCACCTTGTGGGGGGTCTTCCTACACTGCGTCGTCCAGTGCGGGGTCGCCATTCCAGCACTTTCCGACCCCAACGTCCATCGGTTCGTCGGACTATGTGCCCCGCCCATTGCCACTTCAGGTTCGCGATTCGTAGAGCTATGTCGGTGGCTTTGGTTCTGCTACGGATCTCCTCATTTCTGATTTGATCGCGTAGAGAAACTCCGAGCATAGCCCTCTCCATCGCACGCTGAGTGACTCTGAGCTTCCGCATGAGGCCCATAGTCAGCGACCACGTCTCAGAACCGTAGGTCATCACTGGCAACACGCACTGTTCGAAGACTTTGGTCTTCAGGCACTGAGGGATATTGGACGAAAAAGTCTTNAAAGGGGTGTAAGGGAGAAACGAGTCCCAGTCCGTTTCTCCAAACGCCAACCTCACCTGCACGCGGTGCACCCTGCTTCTACCGACGAGGCTCTGGCGACCGACAAATGGCGGTATAACCATTCTCCTTAGCTGACCTAAATGCCACAGACCGATAACGGGCAGCAGCGTTATCGGTGCGATAAGGTCAGCACTGCGATCACCAACCCGCCTGCCAAGCGTGGTGATTATTGGCAAAACCACACATGATGACGACAAGGCAGCAACGGCCCCCAGTCCCCGGCAGCCCCGCTATTCCAAGCTCTGGCAGCGGTTTCGGTAACGGCGGGGCAGGGGGTGCTAAGAATCTCCGGAAGAGATTCCGCTGACAACCCCGACGTGGAGCGCATACCTGCGCCTATTGCCACCCAGCCTCCTTCGGCGAAGAGTAAGGGCATCGGCAGCATCCCCCTTTGCCTTTCATTAGCCTCCTTTAGCGAGATGACGGTCTCATAAAAGAAGGTAAGGTATGTAGCAGCCCATTAACGTCCCACTGCTGGGCACAGGCCTCCTCACTCGCATGAGAAAGGGTTTTCACTCGGAGGAGAGCAGTGTGATGGGCCTATGCTCTATAATCCCCGATTATTGAAAAGTATTGTTGTAAACAGAAGTTTTGTCAACTATTTCTTCAAATACTAATGTGCTTCATGTTACATGTTCATGTAGCACGTTGTCAGTTTGAAATGTTAATCGACACTTTTCTACCTTTGAGGGCTTTCGGATTCATAACTTACCATTAGAAATGTAGTTTAATTAACATGGAAACTGTCTTATATCATAAAAACATTACTTTCCTATAAATAAATTCTGGTTCACAAAGTAATGTCGTGTTGAATTCTCACATTCTAATCAGGCGTTGAATCTCTGGACAGCGTTGCCGCAATCGCGCATGAATGTCGTAAAATTGGGACCAACCCATGTCTGGAAATTCGATCTTGTTTATATCAACTTTACTATCAAGATTTTACCCGGGTTTAAGATAACGGAGGTTAGTGTCTAATTAATAAACCACATCTTAAGTGCGAAACTAATTACGTCTTGTTATATGTTAGGATAAACATCATCGAAAAGTCCCTCGCTGCGTCAGTCTGTATTTTCCCAATCAACTCAAAACTGTTGAATAGATTATTATGTGATATTTACAAATAGGTAGAGTGCCTCTTACGGGAGACTTATGTAAATAATTTGTTAGGATTGTGTGTAAATTTTGTAAGATATAAGAATAAATATCGGAAAAAATTGGGCAGCTTGGGAGCTTTTATCGGAAACGCTACCTTGTTCTTTAGAGATATGACAAAACAATGCATGATATAATAATACCTTGTTTCCTACTCCTTCTCCTTGATTTATTTCCTCAAGTCTGAGGGTCGTGACAATTACCTCTGATGAGCATTTTTGTTTGAATAAGGTAACGCCAATTGCCTCTGCTTTCCGCGGCGTGTAAGGCATCGTCGACGGTAGTTTGTAATATGGTGCGGATGACCAACGCAAGACATGGCTCTTGTTCTTCTGCCATTAACTTTTCAAGTTATCACGAGCTTTTCGAGGCTTTCACCCTGTTTCCTGGCAATGTGCCCAATGTATTCAAGTATGTTTTTGAGGCAGATGGTGGAAAACCTAGTTGTAAAATTTAATTTCTTCATAATTGAAGTGTTGGTCCGATATGCTGCCCACGGTTTACGAAGCATTTTCCTCCACCACCACATTTCAAAAGCATCGATACGGTTGCGGTTTGATGATCTCAGCGCCATTGAGAAATATTGAATAGTCGAGGGTAATCGTAAATTTAGTTTTGAGAAATATCCGCCAATCTTTCAAAGTTCTATGGAGCTGAGACATTAATAATAAATACAAATCAATTAAACATACTATATGTCTATCTCTTAGGGATAAGTCACTATAGTCTTTTATCTTCTATAAAAGGGACACGTAGAATGCGATAATTGGTAAATTATCCCAATGGATACAGTAATAATCCTTCAATTTCAATTTGTTAAATAACTTACGCGTATCATGTTTTATTATGACCTTTTACACCACATAATTTTCATTAATTTAATTCGCTTATCGCAGCTTACTATTACCCACTGTTTCTCTATTAGGCAATCGTAATCAAGCAGAAGAAATCAATGTTGTATATAAAGACATATTTCATTCTTGTTTCTGTATAATATTGTAAATATTATATTGATTTAAATCTAATCCACGTATTCGACGAATCAAACTGATGCAAAGCCGGGTCAGGTTGAGAGTTTCAAGTAATTAATTTTGATGTTAGAAACAAAACTTGATGTTTAGTAAGTAGCAGCCCATTAACGTCCCACTGCTAGGCACAGGCCTCCTCGCTCATAGGAGAGGGTTTTTAGAGTATAGACCCACCACACTGCTCACTGCGGATTGGCAGGCATAGTACACAAGCGCACTCTCTATTCCTTCACTCTCATAGACCGATGTGACGGGAATCTAACACGACCGGAGAGAGATCAGGCGCAGGACCGACGGCTTAACGTGCTCTCCGAGGCACGGGGGTGGAGCACACCGCCAACTTTCCAACTTCGGGCAAATATTGAGAAAATCTTAATAGAAAACTTTTGATTTTTTTTTAATTGGCCCGACCGACTCGAACCCAGGACCCCATGTCTGTAGTCGAACATGCTAACCACTAGACCAATGAGGCAGTTAACTTGATGTTTGCTTAAGGGAAAATGATTTAACTAGCTGTTTTAATGAAAAGTAAGGAGTACAGGGTGTTTGTAAAACTTTACTGCACACGACATGTTTATAAAGACGCCAAAACCCTATGGTCTGGATGGTCAATGGCTGATGACACATCAACCAAACCTTTTTAACCAGCAAAATGTTGGCTATCACATTGCAAATCCCTATGAGCTATAAGAAACCTTTCAAATGAGATAAACAGTGCTGTACTTTGGTTTTAAGTCGCGTAAAATCTTGACACTAGCTTGTGAGTCACGTTCGAAGCTTAAAGCAGTTCATGTATATTATTCAACAAACTCACTCTATAGGGACTGCGAGGTTCTAACTGTTAGGCAATTATTCATATATAAAATAATAATAAGATATCACGCACAATGTGGGAATGTAAAAAGTAATACTGGTAAAAGGCGAACGTACAGAGTTTTTGATATTCACAAATTTAAGCGAACTTTTACAAACAAATTCCCATGTTGGCTGGGGCATTACCTCTATAATAATACAAATAAAATTTTGAATATATACAATTTAAAAAAGCACGAGTGTAAAATAATGTTAAGAAATTGGCTAAAAACCAAGGATTACGAAACAACAGAAAACCTTTTAAGAATACTTTAATAATATGATACGAAACCTATAAGAAAGTAGTAAAATATACACATAACTTTACGAACAAACACACACACGCACACGCAAACCCAAACACACACACACACACATTAGTATCTACAATAATAACACGTGACTTTTTATACCAAAATGTTTAAAATAATAATAAATATCGAATTTGTGTAGTTTTACAAACAAAACCAACATAATTACGAAGCTAATTTTGCATGATAATAAAATTTTAATTATTGCTTCTCCTATATTTAAGATGTATAATTACAACAAGAATACCAAGTGTTACAAACCGGGAAAGGACCTGGTGACTTGTAGCATAGATTTAATCTAGTTCAGGCACCAGTACCCACATTATAAAGTGCACATGATTTATATTGTTACTAGTATTATTTTTATAATGTATTGTAATGTGGAGAAAATAAATGTTCATTCATTAATTCATATAATATAACTTTAGCATTTGCTTAGAAAATAGCGTCATTAAACGTGAATGCAACTAGTTTAATGCTGAGTACCTTTGTAGCATTCCTGACGTACACGTGGGATGCATTAAGAATTTCAATACTAAGTACTGAAACAACTAAACCACATTAAAGCAGTATTGCAAAAGGTCATTCGTAATATTGAAAGTTATAGTGCATTTGCTACTCCAAATGTTATCCACGTAATTCCTGATCTCGTGGGATTATGGTTAAATTCATACTTTATGGACATCTTCACTGGAAGAGCAGTCACTTGGTTGTAAAATCTCAATGTCTAAAATGGATATAAGTACAAAAACTTTTCGTGTTTTATCTAAATACATTACTAAAATATAATTTATAATGGTGTAGATGAGCTACTCCTAAATGAATGGACCGATTTTGAAGAAAATTTAAGTTTTAGGTAGGTTCAAAAATGTTTTACTCTGACATATTGACTTCGAATTCCCTACATTCCCACAGAATTGGAAACCATGCGGGTAACATTGACACACTTTTTTTACTCCTGTTGTTGCGTTTTCAGGTCAAAACTACTAAACCGATTTAATTAAATTTAGTACTAGGGTAGTTTAGAACCTGAGAAAAGACTGGATATTTTTTAATACGAAAAACGTTTTTAAGGAAATTTTCGTCATTTTTAGATCCAGAAGCTTGAGTTCATTATTTAAACTGTTGATTCGATAAAAATGAAAATGATATTCAAAGTTCGTAAAATTTTAACCTCAAAGGTGTAATTTAACAATCCTTACCCTTACTAAATGTGAAAGTAGCTCTGTCTCTGTGAGACGCATTTTCACGGCAAAACAATTAAACTGATTTAAATGAAATTTGGTACACTGATAGTCTAAAGCCTCAGAAAGGATAATAAGCTCTTTGCAGTGATACGCTTCAAATAGTCTCGCACTCGAAATGTGGCGGCCTCCATAAGAACCCGTCCTCCTTCCAGTTGCACTGTAAAAGCCAGTAGGGCTAACAGCTAAACACAGTCCGAACAAAAAAAAGCAGTTCGATCGCGTACATATAACATCGTCTGGTGAGAAGTAGACGGCGGGGCGTTGGGTGAAGAATCTGGTGGCATTTACATTGATCCTGAATCGCGAGTGTGGGCTGTCGAAGGGGCTCACAGTAAGTTCTTAATAATGCTACCCAAAAACATGATTCCACGCGGACTAAGTCGCGTGCACGGCATTATATATGTAAAAAAAAATCCATGTGGATAAAATATAATGATAATGACGTACTCTACTACATCAAAGGGTTTCTGGAAGAAATTTCTTATAAGCGATTATTGGGCCTGAGTATTGGACATTAATAATGTTATTTTGATTCTATTGGTATGATATTCAAATATATAAATATTTGCGCCACATTTGTATTGTATCACTCCCAATTTAATGTTTCATTAAGCCTAACATTATTATAAACCACAATGTAATGGACGAAAGACCACTGATGTCTGTATAACTGGGAACCCTATTTATAGTGCCAAAGGCCCACTGTAACACGATGGTTTGGAGATTACTGAATTTGTTATAAAGTAAAACTTTATTATAATTTTACACATTAAAAATGTAAAAGTAACATAATGTTTCCAGTATTTGGTTCATTTTCATGTGTTCCAGACTCTTTGCTCAGTTGGATAGTTTTAGGAAAGAAACAAGAAATAGATCCGTATTGTCTCGAATACTGTTTCGAAATTAGTCACAGGGAGTAATAAGAAACAGGTGACAATGGTAAGCTTATCGACATCACAAGGAAGCTATACAATATTAAGCACCATTGATTGGTAAGTAACTAATTAAAATTGAAGTCATGTTAGAGAAAATAGTTTTACATGTAGGTAAAAATTGACGTACATTTTTTGATTCTTTGTGACAGATTAGAGACTTGACTGTGTTCTCTCTTGATGGTACAGTTTATGATGGTACATCGGCTCATTTTTAAAAACCTGTTACTGTTGAACACAAGTCTGACAACAGGTATTTTAGCTCTTTTAGTTTCTACACAACGTTATACTGGAACGAAAACTGTTTACTTGACGGCACGTCTGTCCTGACAAAGTAGTAACTAGCTCCTGCCGAAGCCTCCTACCAGCCTCAACTCAGAAATGGAAGAAAATACAATATACTCGACTTGTATCAAACTCGGTACCTTGATTAGCGAAGTAAGTACTCACATTATTGCGCCAGTAAGGTCGTCTAGAGGTTGGATCGATAAAAATTCTATACACGGAGCACATTTCTCGTAATAAATACAAACGATACATAGAATAAATCGATCTAAAAACATACATCTTGCATAAATGATAACGCTCCGCAAACATTCATGATTCGATATTTTTAGATATTATATAAATAATGTATGCTCAAGATAGTAGGGTATCAGGTCGTCCGGGTCATCGATTACAGAGTTCAGTGAAGTAACAACGTCAGTAAGTTTATATTTCAAGACTTAAGCCATCCAAACTTAAGGATCTATACAACTTGTTTATGGAAATAAGCCTATTTTCAGTGAAACAAACCGTAACATAAAAGGAGAGGAAGAAGAAAGTGAGAAAATCAATAATTAAAATTTAACTATCGTCTTGTATTTGGAGCTGCCTTTGACACTTTGAAAAACAAGTCGTTGAACAACTGGAGAAAAAGAAAGTTAGGTGCATGTCAGTCGAAATTAACCGGGAGGAAGCTAGGTACTTTTCTTCCACATAAAAAATCTTATTCATTAGTATTTAAAGAACATTTACGGGATTGCTATCTTCTTAATGCGACAATAACTTGCGAATAGTTAAAAATGGAACCAAACTAGATTTCTAGATATTAGGATACTTAAACAGGGTAATTAGCTTCACAAAATCATCTTACCTCGCATCTGAAGGTTTGTACGTGACGTCATATTTCTCGACTAAGTCTGCCGTGGTTGACCACGATACCCGTACCGTTGTTGGATTCAAGAACGTCACAGTGATGTTCTCAGGCACACCTGGACCCATTGAACCTAAAATAATTCAAAACACAGTGTAAATATATTATAAGTGAACTTATATGCAACAAAAATCTCGATCATCGCTAAGATTTGTTTAGAATACAATGCGACATTACAAATAGCAAAACAATGCGTTATTGTTTATAACCCAACATTTTCACAGGATCGGCGATAAGGATGACAATTGATTTAATTAATTAGTTAACTTAAACGCAAAAATATATTCCAGTCCCTTCTATTTATCATAAACGTATTATACATTTTTGAAAAATATTTATTTTACAATTTGGGCTGACGAAGGTGAGTAATACAAACCAATAGTAGAATCAGATGTTAATTCAGAAGAATTAAACAGGTCATACTAAGCGGACGTGACACAATGCTAACTTTGCAATTTCGACCAATAACAGGCAATTTCTTAAAAGTGAACTCGATAATTTTGATTCAGGACTCGAAGAAGGAGATGAAGAACTGCTTCATTCGTCTAGTATTTAGCAAGTTCGGCTACAGGCATGAGGTCCTGGGTGCGAGTCAGGGGTCAGGCCAATTCAATAACCGATATTGACTTTTCTTTTAAGATTTTCTCAATATTTACCCGAAGTAGGGCAGTTGCGTATGATCTCTTTTCGGTCGTGTCGGATTCCCGTCACTTGTGTACTATGCCTGCTAACCTGCAGTGGAGCAGCATGGTCTACGCTCTAAAAACCCTCTCTTCTATGAGTGCCCAGCAGAGGGACGCTACTGGATGGGCTGCTACTTATTTTACGTAATACAGGGTGGCCTGAGTTCACCAGGGTTATTTAATCCGTATGTAAATGAGTTAATAGTGGCACGTAGTAGCACACGTCTCGGATGTTACATAGACAATATCTGTGTGAATAACTTGACCTATGCAGATGATATGGTGCTCCTAAGTACTTCTATCTGTGGATTAAGAAAACTCTTAAGAGTTTGTGAACTCTATGTCATTGAACATGGTTTGAAATATAATGTTGACAAGAGCCAATTCATTGTCTTTGAAGCTAGAGGTGACCTGCCCTGTGAAGTGCCAAGTATTAAATTGGACACTTCTTTAAAAAGAGTATATAAAGTAAAATATCTAGGGCATTTGGTCACGGTTAGCCTTAAGGAAAATGATGACATTTAAACTAGTTCTTTTTAGAACCTGTTGAGAGATTTTACGCAACGGACCTATGGGGCCCTACGGATACAGTACAAAATGCGTTACAGGTGATGTTGGGGTTGCCTCATTTCTGAAGTGTGTCAAATATTTTAGTAGAAGCCCAAGTTTCTATGCAAAAATGCACAAGAGATGTGGCTCATTCGTACGCAGAGAGCGGGACAGTCCTAAATACAAATGGGACGTCTATGTACTGCCCTTATTTTATTGATGTGGGTTGCACAAACTTATTGTATATTTTTTTTATTTTTCTTGTAGTTTTTTAAGTTTAACTTTGAAGTTTAAATCTTACTAACAATTTGTGAGTCTTGTTACTTGAAATTTATAAATTAATTAATTCATGATCATTGTGCGCTGAGATGTGTTATTTTAATTAAGAAGTGTTTTCATGCTAGAAATGGCAGAATATGTTGGAATAAATATTAATATTTAAGACGAACTTATGTACCCATATTCTTGCAAAAAAAAATTAATTTTATTTACTTTAACGTACTCGAAGGAGGGTCTTCATAATTTGTATAAAAGATAAATATATATAAATAGATACATACTAAAAATAATAATCTAATGATACTAAAAAATAAAACTTAAAACAAATAGATATCGCCTTCATTAAGAACATAAAGAGAGGTAATGATTTTTTACCCGCTTCTTAAATACATCCAATGATTTAGCTTCTCTTATTGTCAGAGGTAATTCTTTTCATAAAGTTATAGTCTTGAACCGCGAAAGAGTCACCATAGTATTTGATGTTATGACGTTGAGCTTTAGTTTATGAGAGGACCGTAAACACCTTCGTAAGCACGAGTATTAAACTGCACACAGTACAGTAGGGACACAAAATGCAAGTTCCGACGAAAACGAATAGGCAACCACTTGAGTTTTGCACGAAATTCGTAATCCAAATATGAACCGAGTAGAGAGATTCTGTAGTAGCTCAAGTTTATTCAATTGGTCCTCGATCAAATTAGGATAGCTTGCATCAGTATCAATATCAGTAATCGAGAATAGAGATAAGTAGAGACTGTGCAAGCATAATTTTGGTAGAAAAGCAAACAACGCTGACATTGTAAGGTTTTCCTGCTGAAATTTCTTAGATGTCTTGCCCAAAATAAAAAACAAACGAAATATTCTTTATTCAAGTAGGCTCAAAAAGCAATTTTGAATCGTCAGTAGTCTGTCCGTTGGTAAGAAATCTACCACCAGTTCGGAAAGTTGATTCCTCTCAGAAGAAACCGGCAAGAAACTCAACGGTTACTCCTTTAAACATAGTTTTTGTACGTTATAATGTGTTTTGCTTTCATGTGCAACTGAAATCAAGTCCATACATCTTTGTCGCTTAAATAATCGTCAACATTAAGACATGCCTTTTGTAATAGGACATTTTTACACATTTCTTAAAACTATGAAGAGACAAACCCATATGTGATTCGGGTATCTTATTAAAAATGCGTTTGCTCAACCCGACAATTAGTTTCTAAAGCTTATTTACTCTAAAATATGGCATTACAAGTTTGTTTTTTATTTCTTGTATTAAAATTGTGTTTTGCGCTCCTGTTTTGGTTTAAATGAATATTATCACGGATATATAAAATGTTATTCAATATATATTACGACGGTACTGCGAGAATTTATATTTCTTTGAATTTTTCTCTTTGTTTTCTTTTTTGTAACAAAAAGACAGTTTCAATGTCCGCCGCTTTTCCCCATAATAGCATGTCGTAAGACATAATGCTATGAAAATAAGCGAAATACACCAATTTATCAGTTTCAACATCAGTGTATTGCCTTACTTTCCTAACAGCAAATGCAGCTTCACTAAGTTTGCCTGCCAGAGTCTTAATAAAATATAGTATAAATAACACAAACCGGCGTCAACGAAGCGCAAGAGTACAGAGAGCGCAAGAGCGACGGCGGCGGGCTGCGCGAGCGGCGCTCGCCGCATGTCGCGCCCACGCGGCCGCTCATGCCATGCCGCTTCTGGAACAAAGGATAACAATAATTAAGTGTCTATTCTTCAACGATATCTATATATTTGTCGGAGTGCAATAGTCTGTGGATCGCTGGTTCGTGTGCAATAGTGTGTGGAACGCTGGCGCCATCTGTCTATCGGCGTGGGGCAGAGTCAATAAGTGGCAGTCCGGCGCGTCTCATGGCAGTTTTCGGGTGACGGCCCGCCGATGCAGTCGACTTTATGAAACTGGCGCGTTCCTAGCTATTATTGTAAATGAGTTTGTGTAAATTGATATTGGGAACATTAAGTGAGTGAACATTATAATCCGAGTTCATTAATAAAGTGTTTGATTGTACCATTACCCACGAACGCCTACAGTATAAGAAATTAAATTATGGAACCCTACGCCCCTATGCTTTATGCTTTCCTTCCCTCTTATTCGAAATGAAACTTCCTAAACTGAAACTTCGTTATTTATGCACCAAAAAATAATTCACAGTAATAAGATTTATGTATATACATTGATACTTTGACTTTAAAAAATTTGTTTGCCCATGAAGTTTCACTTCTGACATGTGCAATTTGTACGCACCCACTTTATTTATCTTACGTTAATAGCTACCCACGCTAAATGCGACACATGCTGAAATCTTAGGCCGCTCGCGCATCTCTATCGCTTGCTCCGCACTCTCGCTGGCACGCTCGGCTCAGACGGAACATGACCATGAGTCATGTTTTTTCATACGTACAGCCATCATTCATCGATTTATAAAACGTTATCACGTCAAAATGTTTATTTATTTGTGTATTTTAAATCTTTATCATTAGTTACATTGACATAAACTTTAAAAGAGTTTATAAATATTAGTGTCTAATTAAAACCTGATTAATCAAAATGTTCTTTTTTTCAAAATGCTATTTTTAATAATGCTATTTGCATTTTGTTATCATTCAATTTCCAATATATGCGATCGACATTAAAGAACATCTCCAAAATCTCAAGCTGTATAGGTCTCTACGTACCTTGTTCTTAGACCAAGCCAATATAGTGACTATCTTTTATCATCATTGTTATGAATATATCATAATATTTAGCTACGTGGCCTTACCAGTATCATATAGGCTACTCCAATTGTTACAAGATTATCTAAAGGCAACGAGAATTAAGTTTTAGTCTTAATGTATTTAAAGGAAACATGAGATTGATTATTATGCAAAATTCTAAATCACGGTATATTTCACAAGATAATAACTTCATTGCTGTTTTCATTTTTCCGACAGCTCTGACTATTAAAGCGATAAAGTGAAATGCAAATTTAAGCCTCAGTGCTAAATTACTTATTCCATAAAGAAGAGGTCGGAAACGTCTTTTTCGTTTTTAAGACGAGGCAAATCAGCTTATCAATTTACTCGCTGTAGCTGGCGAGCCATTGGCGTGCGATTTCTACTTTGCTAGGGATTTGAAAAGAAAAACAACCATGAAAAATCGAATGACAAAGGTAATAACTGATTGTAATATCCATCTTAACTGGTAATAAAAGTTTTAATCAAATTGTATTTAATAGTGATGACTTATATGCCGAATATTCTATGTGAGTCTTTTAAATATATATCGCTCCATTGGAATGACGCTTTCTGATGCAGAACCTCATTTTTGCCGATTTTAATAATTGTAATAAAATATTACAAAATAGGCTTTGGAGTGCTGTACTGATCAAAATTTTAAACATTGTGGATTGTATGATTAACCAAAGAAAATATATCCAAATTCAGAAGGTATTAATATATAATTAAACTATTTTATTTTAATTTTCAAATAGAAGTAGCCCCAATTTTTAATTGACTTTCAAGTTATTGCCTATTTTCAACTCGTAATTAATTATTACATTATTAATAAATTCTCTCTATGAAACAACTGTAATGGCACTTATATAATAATTAAAATAAAAAAATAAAATTGTTATAAATAGTAGGCTACATAAAATTGACAAGTCATTCAAGGGTAACTGTATATGTTCCTATAACAAGCTCCCAGAAAAAGTTACTTAGATGTATCCGAGTAAATTTAAATCTTTTATTAAAAGAAAGCTAATTGAGAAATCATTCTATAATACCAAGGAATACTTTTATAAGAGATATCCAGGTATCTATTGACTCATCACGATATCTTTGGAACCTTAAGGCGTAGAGACTTGACATTTGGTAGGAATTTTCCTTTTGCCGAAGTCACATTTACAAACTATACCTTTCATGGTATGTAAAACTTGGTCAGATTTTTATTTAACATAATGGAATCCATCTAAAGTAAATTTTAGGAAATTCTACCTCAAAGAGCAGTGCGGGTATGTTTCTTATTTAAAAAACAACAATTAATAAAAATGCTACCAAAACAAACATTCCAGCAGACGTCAACAATATAAAGATGTCAACAAAAAAAACATACACCCGACTGAGTTTGATCTTCTTAGATCAGGGCGCGAAGGAACCCTCGTTACTTTAGATTGCAAGTCGTTCTTTAATGTTATCATCAGTCATTCATTTAAATAATATATGAAAAAAACGATTCTTTACGATTCAGAAGTGCTGTAATAGGCTTACTTGAATAAAGATATTTTGATTTTAACATTGAATTTTAGCAAATTCATTAACAAGTCGATGATAAAAACAAGACTCCATAAGTTTGATTAATTAATTAAATCTAAAGTAGAAACAGCAATTTCATGGATTACTTGAAAAATAATAGGGTTAATGATTTCTTTAAAGTCACGAATTCAGCAAGATATTGTTTCGCGTTAAGTCGGCGGATTAAACTACGGTAAAATTTATGGATACTTAAACCCCTACTACTCAAAGCGGATTAACAGTATAATTTCTTAATCACAA
Organism: Elymnias hypermnestra; assembly: GCA_015832385.1. Taxonomy (NCBI): domain Eukaryota; kingdom Metazoa; phylum Arthropoda; class Insecta; order Lepidoptera; family Nymphalidae; genus Elymnias; species Elymnias hypermnestra. Next base: position 2,296,531 of record JACTOM010000011.1, on the reverse strand, counting down.
ACAAGAATAAAGTTCACAAGTTTTGCTAAATAAGGCAATAACCTTTAGGCAGGTCAACTATATTTAGTACCTACCTATTTTCTTTATATTTGAGTACAGTACTATTGCATATATGTTATTTGAACATATCAATACTGATGCTTAATATATAATCCAGCAGTTCTTCACCACTTCATTTTCGTAGAACTAGTACATATATTTCTGAGATAGCTATTAAATGCCATGTAAATCAACACATAATGACTGTAAATGTATATATACAGACTATATATGTATGCTTATATACATCGCTAGATTTGTACATGAAAAATGGATAAATAATATAGTACCCTTCCCGCCCTTGAAAAATAATTGGTCAAGTTTTAGATTGACTTGAATAAGTAGTTTTCGCCACAAGTTTTAGACTCCATGATCCAACTCCAAGGTACAAAAACAAATACAATAAATTCAAACACTAAGGACACATAGCAGACAGAAAGGTATGAAAACGTGGCAGACAGAGAGAAAAATATTTATATTATTGATATAAATATCATTATAAGCTGTGTAGGCACCGACATCTTGCATAAATATAATCACTCTCTTGGCCATACCCTGTCTATCTAGTGAGTTTTACGAAACATTTTTACCTTATCTTGCTTGTATATGCTATGATAGACGATTCTAGATATTTTACTTATTTAACCGTTGAACGACTGGCTATGGTTTTTAACGCAGTAATAACAGTAGATTGTCCTGCCCCCGCACGGACGTTTTTGCGTCGATTGCCCCGCGGTTCGAATGACGCTAAGTGGCTCTTGGAACTAATGTTCATGACACACTACCAAATGTGATGTATTTTGTGTTTCCTAACCGTTGAAATATACATTTGTATATTTTGGGTATTAAATTAAGATTCTGGTGTAACGTCATGTTGCACTAAACTTTGAGATAGTGAAAAAATGCGGTCTTGTATTAATAAGCTAATATCTTATAAACTAAAACTTATCTCAAGGGTTTTCATTGCTATTCATTTCACTTATATAATCAAAAAACCAAATAGTCACTAATAAATACTCACAAATTTATAAATACAACAAGAAACTTAAAAAACTTCGACGCGACACACGGACCGTTAGGAACGGTCAGTTTGTAACTCATTTATTTTTTCTATTGTCTGGTCTTATCTCTGCGTATATTGTGCTACGGCAGTTACTAAATATATAATAGATAATACACATTATGACTTATAAAGAAAGAGTTGTTTATATTTCTTAGACAGACTTAGTTGAGACAGTACTATGCTATCATGTATGTCGACTAGTAGTTGACACGAGCAATGAACACTATAATCTTCATAGTAGGCTCCTAAATTAAAACCGTACTCATCAGCGTAAAGACAGTTTTGTTTAAAGATGATAACCTTAATAAGTCAGTAAGTTTGTAAATCAAATCAAACCTTCATTAGCAGTGACTAATATTATTTTCGTGGCTTTGTTATTTTAAAATGTACTTTAAAATAAGTAACACAAGGTTTAATTTTATTAAGAATTATAAATCTGGTTGTCTTTCATTTGAAGCAAAAAGATTTCTAGGAGATAAAATTAACAGTCAGCAGCAATATTCAAGATTCTTATAATATAAACGATTTTTGGTTACACAAAAACACTTTAAAAAAAAAGTTATTGTAATTTTATAATTCATCTAGTAATGAGATAATAAAGTAAATTAAAAAATAAATATAGATGTTTATTTTGTTTATTTTCTTTTACAATTAAAATATGACTTTGTTTAGAAGATGTCATACTTTCAATAAAAAATACATACACAGCATCACGCCTCATTCCCATAGGGGTAGACAGACACAACGTCCTTCCACTTGCCACGATCCTTGCATATCTCCTTCGCTTCCTTCATTTTCATTAAACCTTTCATACAAGTTCGTCGGTTTAGAGTACTCTTGACCTGGCCGTTATTTAAAATGTCCTGGATTTGGTCCAGGAACGTTCGCCTTGGTCTTCCCCTTCTAACTTCCGCATTCACTCTTGACTCATAAATCCTTTTTGTCAGTCTCCTTTTATTCATTCTCTCTACAAGCCCAAACCATCTAAGCATACCTTTTTTTTATTTATTTATTAGGACACAATTATATATTGATATAACAACAAGATCTTAAATACTAGTTAAAATTGTATACCTACTTATAGATAGTCACAGCATGCTAATTCTTACAGTTACTAATTTAAACAAACTACAAAATCAAAAGAAGGAAAAAAATACATACTAAAGAGAAACATCAATTAGAAATAAGACAAACCGGCATATAGCGAAATTTATGCTACCAAGTACTGGGCCAAAAAGTAGTCCTTAATTTTTTTTTTTTAATTTGCAAAAGCTGTCACCAAAAATGTCTATATTAAAGACTTTATTAATATTATACCTTTCTCTATTTTAGTCTCTACGTCTTCTTTTATACCACAACGTTCTCTTATCGCACTATTTGTTACTTTGTCACTCAATTTCAATCCACTCATACTTCTCAACGCTCTCATCTCTACCGCATTTATTTTACTTTTGTGATTCTTCTGCCACACCCAACTTTAACTACCATACATAAGTTTTGGCACCAACACTCGAGCATGCACTGCCAGTCAGCTTTTTGAGAAACCATCTGGCTATTCATAAAGGTGTGTAGAGCACCATTTACCATATTCCCTGCATAGACTCTCCTTTCAATATCACTTTCAAATGTTCCATCTTTTGTAAATATAGATTCCAAGTATACAAATTCTTTCACTTGTTCCCCATCTATCAAAATATTGCCATTTATCATAGATTCATCTCTTTCAAAAAGCGTAACTTTCGTTTTGTTTACATTTACTTTCATTCCTTTCCCTTTCAAAGCTTCATTCATAAAATTTACCATCTCCTGTAGCTTATTAGCGGATTACGCAAGTATTACTTGGTCATCGGCGTAGAGTAAACATTTGATGAGTAATTCATTAATTCTTAACTCATACATACTTTCTTTTAAATCTGTCAAATAGTTATCCATGAATAGGTTGAAATGACACCTCAATATCTTTATATATACAAAACCACATTTAAAATTTTAATTCATTTAAACGATAGAAAAAATCTGAATTTATATTGGTACAAAAACTACAGAACTCGTCAATTTAGTCCTAAAAATAGAACGGGGAAAATCAAAGAACCAAGTCAATTTGCCGTAATAAAATAAAACGTTCACTTATAAAATTTAGCCAACGAATAGTACGTGTATTGAAAAAAAGAAAAATTCTTTACTCTAAAAAAAGCTTTTAACAGCACTTTCGAATCTTTTCGTTACTCTTCTAAACTAAAGCATTTTAAAGTGATTCTACAATTGTAAACTCAGCTGCGCATTTTACTGCGTGTCAAAAATCAAATAGGTTAAAGCGATACGTAATATTTTTCAATGTTTGCCTTTGAGTATTTGAATTTATTTTCATGAGTGGTATGTAAAAGTTCTTTTGGAACTAGAGTCTTTGAATAAAACATCACTTTGTATCGTTTATTATTTGATATGAACTGATGATAACCTCTAAAATAAAATGAACTACTTCGCAAGACGAAAAGTAAGTATATCACATGAGCTAACTTATCGGAATTGAGCATAGGCGTTTTAATAAGTTACCTGAATCTTTTCTGGGTTTATCTGCACAGAGTTTTAAGAAATATGTTAAAAACGTCCTATTACAAAAAGTATATTATAATATTGAAGATTATTTAAGTGACGTAACGTACGTAATTTTGTAACGTACAAATAAAACGTTAAAAGAAGGAACCGTTGAGTTTGCCAGTTTTTTCTCAGCGGAGTCAACTTTCCGAACCGGTGGCAGATGTTTTACCAACTGACAGACCACTGACGATTCAAAAGTGCTTTTTGAGCCTACTTGTTTATATAATATTTTGATTTTGATTTGCTCCTGCTTTTTAATATATTGTAGTCGCATGTTTTCCGGAGGAAACAGTTGGTAGTATTGATCATGAAATGAACAGTGGCGAGAAGTTCCCGCCGGAAAAAGTCTTCGTGTTAAATCGCGTCACCACGGAGATTCGTTCGAGTTGTATCATGTATCAGTGGCTCAGTAAAGTGTTTATTGTGTGTCGTAAATCAGTGAATTATTTGTATAGTAAATTGTGATAAAGTATATAGTGTGACATAATTAGTGTTGATAAGTTAAAGTACTATGGATTAAAGAGACTATAGTTGTACATGTACGCGTTTAATTTATATATTCTGTGCAGTTGCATAACAATATATCAAATCTAATATTATAAATGTTACAACGTGACTCTCTGTGTCTATTTTTCTAGTAAATTTTTATTATATAAACGATATTTTTATCACGAAAACATGTACAGGATTCGATATTATGGGAGACCAATAATATCTTAAATTTAAAGCCTTAAAATGTATTGTTTCTGTTTTTAATAAGAAATAAAGAATATTTCTGCATTTTTGAAGAAACAAATACAATATATTTTTTTTAAATTGAATAAATCGAATTTTGTGTTTATTTTCATTAGTTATTACCTTAACAAAAATAAAAATCCATTGTTCATCCATTTAAATATATAGATATGAGGTAAGGTAAGGTAAGTAGCCGCCTATAAACGTCCCACGGCTGGGCACAGACCTCCCCACACATCTGGGGGGTTTTAAAGCATAGACCCACCACGGTAGTCCTCTACGAGTTGATTGGCTACAAATACCCCAGAGTATATATATATATAACTTTTACACAGTGGTTGCCTTTGTGAATTAAATAGTTTAAATTTGTTTTTAACTAATTAAAATTTGTTTACAGTAATACATAAGTAGATAAACGTGAATAGTATATAAATTTATCAATGTTTTCCTAAATCAAATATCGGAAATCGATTTCAAAACAATGAGTGTTAAAGATGCCATAAGGTGAATGTAGTTATTCTTTCATTTATTTATCTAATCTTTCAAATACGCTGTGTATATAACTAACATTTGAAAAAACAACTCTGACGGGTTTACCATATTATATATAGTATCGCAAAATTAGTTGAGCGTATATTATGATAATTATTCGATTAACCCTCGCTTATGGACATAAATAGCATTAAACGCTCTGAAGCTGATAATCGTTAGACTTACGCTGTTAATCAGATTTAGGAGAGGTTTCTCGTGGTTTACTAATTCCACGTGTTAACAAGCATTTGTTTATATAATACCAATTTAAATGGCAGGGTACTGTATACCACTATTGGAATAATCCGCGACGGTCAAAAACTTTATTTAATTAGTTAATCAAAACATAAAATTGCATAAATCTTATGTTTTACATTCGCTGATTCGACAGACTTAGGCCCATTTCAATTATAAATATTGAATTCTTATTGGTGTAATCAATAAATAACAAAATATTCAAGAACATATGATAATATCAGCATTCTTCGTTTTATTTACTGTTTAATATATGAACAGTTTTGTTGATATTTCGACAGGGGAAAAAAGGCAACGTGCCACAAACACTTAGCAATTGTCCTTGCAATTTATTTAACGACATATATTTAGTTATACAATCTTAATAGCATATTGTTAAATATTTCAGCTGCTTCATAATTTTTTTTAAGCCATTAAATCAATCAATAGAATAAATAAAACAAGGTTTTCTTCAAAATCGATTGAGGAGAGCATAAACCATAGAGGCATATGGATCTCCGCCGACATCGTCATTAATGGCATGCATAATTTCCATACTGTGGGCGTTCCTTTCATAATGTTGGTGCAATCAAACACTTTACTAATGAACTCAGATTATAATGTTCAATCAATGTTTCCGATATCAATTTACACAAACTCATTTATAATAATAGCTAGGAACGCGACAGTTTCAAACGTCGACCGCACCGGCGGGCCGTCACCCGAAAAATGCCGACAGACGGGCCGGACTGCCACTTATTGACTCTGCCCCACGCCGATAGAAAGATGCCGCCAGCGTTCCACAAATTATTGCACACGGACCAGCGCTCTACAGACTATTGCACTCCGACATATATATAAGTTATTATCCGACATATGTTAATATATTGATACTACAATTGTATTATCTATCGGTAAGTATAACAAGGGGATATGCAATAAAGCAGTTTAGTGGGTTTTTAACTTTCCCTTCTTGAGTAATTATGAGAGCCTCCTGATATGGTGAGGGTACTCGCTTCGTTAGATGTCCTGGGTTTGATTCCCGACAGGGCAAATTTAGGAAACTTCAGTACTAGCAAAGACGTGCCGCCAAGCAGAAAAAAATGCATTCTAGTACGAAATTGTTAAGAAACTTTATTATAAGAGGTAAATAATTCGGCTAGCGAGATTATTTCTTAAACTGTTTCATCACATATCATTAGGTGAAGTCACAAGCGCTAACAATTTAAAAAAAAACTTAGTAGAGTCTATCCAGTGTACGATTCTGGGACTCTTTGATTAAAAATCTAGTAATATTATGACATACTGTTAAAGGGTAAGGCGGCGATAAAAACTATATTTATTTTACAAATATTAGAAATAGGCGCCATATATCAATTAGGATCTCGTGTTTCACTAAGAGATAAATTTAAAGACACATCAATTTTCATGGTACCGTCGCAATATATATTAAATATCTTATATATCCGTAATAAAATTCACTGATACAACAAAAAAAGAGAAATACATAATTTTAACACAAAAAATAAAATCAAACTTGCAATCCCGTGCTTTAGAGAAAAGAAAGTTCAGAATCACAAACAATTAGTCGGTGTGAGCATTTTAATAAGATTCCGCAATCGGTTTTAATTTTAAGAAATATATCAAAAACATAGTTTTACATAATATAAAAGATTATTTTTTTTATATTGCTAACAGATTAGCGCTTGACTGCAATCTCATCTGATAGTAAGTGATGATACAGTTTAAGATGTAAGCGCGCTAATCTGGGTAACTTACGGTTTCTACACAGCATCGTACCGGAACACAAATCTCTTTGTTTGATGGTACGTTTTTGCCGGTAGCGTGGTAACTAGCCACGGCCAAAGCCTCCCACTAGTCCAGACTCAGACAAATTAGAAAAGGCAATTTCCTAAATTCGTCCAACCGGGGACCGAACCCGAGACCTCCGCTAGCAAAACGTATACTCACACCACTGCGCCAGAGAGGTCGTCAAAGTTATTTAAGCGACAAAAACATTTGGACTTGAATCCAACTGCGTACAGAAGCAAAATATTATACATTGTAACATACACAACTATCTTTAAAAGAGTAATTGTTGAGTTCCTTGGTTTCTTCTCAGCAGATTCAACTTTCTGAACCGATGGATAGATTTGTTACCAACGTACAGACTACTGACGTTTCAATAGTGCTTTTTGAGCCTACTTGAATGAAGAATATTTTGATTTTAAGTCAAAATAAATTGACTTTTTTTAAAATAAATGCTATAAAGGATTCTTGAAAATATATATGTATATTAACAGCATCAAACTACAGTTTACAGAGTCGACATGACAAAGTGAGTTATCCCGTGCTATAGCCAATTTTCTCGGAGCCTCGGTTTATGTAGTACTTGTGAGTTCAGACAACTTATTTACAGATATTTGATGTATATGATTGTTACTTAGATGTGATATGACATCTTTTTTGCTCAGGATACAAACATGAGGTCTTGGGTTAAATAAAAAATAGATATTGAGTTTTCATAAAGATTTTCTCAATATTTGCCTAAATTAGGCGGTGTTCTCCATCTTCGTACCTCGGGAAGCACGTTAAGCTATCGGTCCTGTACCTGATCTCTCTCCGGTCGCCACATAGGACAATGAGAGTAAAAGAAAAGAGAGTGAATTTGTGTACTATGCCTGCCAACCCAACCATATGTTAAATAAACCCTGTCTCCTGTCAGTGAGGAGGCCTTTGCTCAGAAGTGGGACGATAATACGCTGTTACTTAACTTTTATATATGCAAGTAGTTCAACCAAAAGGAATATGACAAAAGGTGAATTTAAAAATATCTTGTAAATCATTTTGATTTATGCGTAATCATTTTAGACCTCGGTAAAAATAAATTATTTATTAATATTAATTTTATCAAAAGCGTCTTGATGCTACCTACAAATGGGAAATATAAAAATTAAATAATCGTTTCAAATACCTCAGGTTTATGATGATACTCTCAAAGAGCTCGATGCGGAGTTAATTTAAAACAAGTAATATAAAAAATTATATTTCTACACTATCTAGTACGAAGTTTTTAAAAATTACATACAAAGAAGGAAACTTTTAAACGTTTTACGTGACCTTCCAATATGGTGGTGCTATAAATATTTTTGGAACTTAACGATTAAATAATAAATTACATATTCTTGTAAAATGTTATTATATAATGTATGTATAAACCTGAGCGTTCGACATGTTATAACAGCAATAGGAGAAATTAAATAAACAGGTATTAAGAAAGACCTAAGTCTAAACTTATTGACAAATAGATAATACCAAGTTTTTTTGCTGAGAGTTTAGCTTGACTGAGATCTCACCTGATGGTAAGTGATGATACAGTCTGGTTAGAGGCGATATGCCCCTTACGGTTTCTAAAGTAGTTTTATGTTGAAGTACCTTCAACCTCGCACCACGCTTTTAGAACTTTTCCCTCACCACCTCCAAAAGTATTGAGATCCTTGGTATCGACATTTCAAGTGAAGTCCGATTCCGCGATCACTTGGAAAGCAAAGCCAAATTGAGTTTTAAAAAGCTTGGGGTGCTCAATAGAGCCAAGCGGTACTTTGCGGCGGAGCACAGGCTACTTCTGTATAAAGCACAAATCCGACCGCACTTAGAGTACTGCTCCCACCTATGAGCTATGGCTGGAGCTCCCCAATACCAACTCCTTCCATTTGACCGGATACAGAAACGGGCAATTTGAATTGTGGACGACACTTAATTGACACGTAAACTGGAGACGCTAGAGCACCATAGAAGCGTCAGCTCTATATGTGTGTTCTATCGTATCTACCACGGGGAATGTTCTGAAGAGCTCTTTGGATTGGTACCACCGTCTCGGTTCTATGGTCGTACAAGTCGACGGAGAAATTCATTTTATCAAGTTTAAATTAATCTCTCACTCGGGATAGGGTTACAAAAGTCTCCTAAATAAATCCTTTCTAACAATACTATTATGTACCATGTAAAACAGTCTAACATCATTAAGGTATTAGCACACTGAGCGGGTATTATGAAGCACTATAGTGCTTGTAATCGGATTATTAAATCGATTTTATTTAAGACTTTTGCCTTTGAGTAATTAACACTTTCCTACGTTATTTTTTGTATGAGTTAAATGTTGATTTGACTATTTTTTTATGTATATATTTTGTGTGTCAGAAGTCACTATTATTATATATTTGTTAGATTACTATTAACTGTGACTAAACTCGGGAAATCAGAAATATAAGCATCTCCTTCCTTTTAAGCCATAATGTGTATTATCTGTTTCATTTCTCGGTAACTGTCGTAACAAAATATGCGTAAAGATAACACCAAACAATATGAAAAACTAAAAATAAATCAGTCACAAAGTGACCATTATTAACGGCGTTTGTGTCACGTCAAAGCTCGATAAGTTTTTTTTGTAGTATTTTATAAACTCTTTGTTTATTAGTGTTTTTGACTATATAAGTGATGTGCACATCAGTGAAAATAATTGAGGTATGTTTTAATTTTTAAGATAAGAGCTTATAAATACAAGACGTACTTTTTTCACTATCTCATAGTTTAGCGCAACATGACGTTACGTCAGAGTCTTAATTAATAAATGATAATATTGTTTACCAGTAACAGTTTAACTATTACCAAACATAAAAATCATAACATTTGGTAGTCTTTCATGAACATTTAAGTCTCAAGACTCACTTTAGAGTCATTCGACGCTTGGGGCAATCGACGCAAAAATGTCCATGCGTGGCGCGGTAGGCGACGGGTTATATTATGCTCAGATTTTTGCAATTATATTAGTATAACGTTTAAATGCACTACATCCCATTTAATATTACACCGGGTTTTGTCGCAGGTTTAATTACAATATACTTTTGAAGTTGTTATTATAACATCGCCTGTGATTGGTGGAGTTATTATTTTACGCGGGGGAGTTTTACCAGGGGGTATAACCGATGGTAGCGCAAGAGAATGACAAACATTCTATTCGTGGCACGAGAAGAGTAAATTGTGACACATAATTTAAAAAAAGTCAAAAGATAGTATTACGTGTCTTACTAAAATGGATGGCAAATATATACATTTTTGTACCACTATCAACATTTTTTACCTTCTTTCAGTATTAAAATGTTATCGTTTTATACGTTTATTGAATTTAATATGAAAAATATAAAGTTATCGTAATAAAGGTGGAACAAAGATATTATAGGCGAAGAAAATTTATTAAACAGATTATTTGAGATTATCCCTATTTCTGTTAATGTTTGACATTTTTTCTACACTTTATCCATTGGAATGGCATTCAATCGATATTATGGTTTCTAAATGCCTAAAAAAAAGTAATTAAGATTTTACGACATTTAATTGACTACGTTGTAATAAATTTTTAACTGCTGTCCTAATACTCAAACAAATCAATAACACTTTTTGGGGATGTACATAAATCGACAAGGGTCCATAAAACTAATTTTACTGCCTTATTGAAAGTAACAATAAAAAACTTTTTTCGTCAGCTTTCAATAAACAAACAAACAACAAACAAAAAATACTTTATTGCACAAAAATTAAGTTTAACATATTATACAATAAATGGTGCTGTACATTTTTTTTTGCAATTATAAATATTCGAAATAATTTTATTTTATAATTATTAACAGCGAGGTTAAATCAAATGTTACATATGTATACAAGAAGTGTTTAAAAGTTGATTTATTTTTTAAGTAAAGTAATTAAGAAGTTCGTGGTAAATGGCGTGTTGACTTTAATTTTTTATATTACTTCTTTGGAGTCTTATTATCGGAATCTTACCATAGAAATTGCATTGGGTCCCAATCTGAAGCCAAAATTGGACCTATAAGAAAGACTCTAATCTTTGACCTTAAATTGTATAATAAGGGTTACTCGAAGCAGCATTACCAGTGTATTGTACTATTTTACATTTTTTAAACACTCTAGTCTGCAAAAATAATGAATCCATTTAAAGTCAATTTCACACAAGGCTAAAAAATTACGAAAAGGGCAACAAAGACTCCTTTTGCTCAAAAGGTATAAAGCACTTGACCCAAAAACTCTCAAACTTCATCCCAAGAACATAATGCCAATATCAAGTCCTTTCACGATCTTAATACGATGTTTGAATAGAACGAATCGAAAACTTCGTGATCATTGAACTCTATTATTTATTAAGTATTAACGCTCCAACACGGCTTCGCACGGGTAGCAGAATTATTAATATTATATTATAATTATGGCTACATATTTTTTCTGTCGTAGTTTAGCATTTTTTATTGATATTTTACTACCCCCATTATGTGTGTGGCACTCTCCTACTAGAGTATACCTACAAAAATCTAGTGGAAACCTCTTCCATCCGAGTGATAGGCGCCAAATGATAGCTGACGCTTTCACCCCTAGTGCCGCGAGTGAAACCGATAAATTGCTTCAAGAATGCAGGAATAAACAAGCACAATTACGCCGTTAGGCTTCTTCCGTCCTCCGGCAGAAAGTAGAAGCGTCAGCCGTTCTCTCCCTTTACCTCCCTTTACTTCCCTGTAGTGGCAACCCTACATAATAATATTTATACTTTCATTATGTTAAATTCTTTTATAAATAATATTTACTCAGAAATATTGTATTAGATAAATAGACTGGAATATGTATTATGAGATAACTTTTGTAAAATAATTATCAACGGATGAGCAGAGTCATACGTCCTATTTTTATATACGTAGCAATGCGTAAGTTTGCTTGCCCTATAGGGACTGCACATGGGACACCTCTTGTTGTAGGTAGCTAACACAACCACGTCTTAAAATCACTCTCCGGTCACATTTGTTTTTTCGGTGAAAGTAATTCGCATTGCTACCCATATCATTTTCAACATAACAATTATAATAGTCTTTTTATCCTAACAACCAGCATACCTTAATACATACATACCATCACGCTTCACTCCCATAAGGGTAAGCAGAGACCACGTTCTTCCACATGCCACGATCTTTGCAAATCTCCTTCGCTTATTTTATTCCCATTAAACCTTTCATACAAGTTCATCGGCGTAGAGTCGTCTTAACATGGCTCTTATTTAAAATGTCCTGGATTTAGTCCAGGAACGTTTGCGTTGATCTTCCCCTTCCAACTTTTCCATTCACTCTTGACTCATAAATCCTTTTTGTGAGTCTCCTCTCATTCATTCCCTCTACGTGCCCATACCTTCTAAGTGCCCATACTTTCTAAGCATACCTTTCTCAATTTTAGTCACTACACCTTTTATACCACAACTCATCTCTACCACATTTATTTTACTTTTATGCTTCTTCCGCCATTCCCAGCGTACCACACATAAGTGTTGGCACTAACATTCTTCTTCTTTTTTTACCTTAACTGGCTGTTCCTAAAGGCGTACAAAGCACCATTTACCATATATTATATTCTCTCCATATAAATATCACTTTCACATGTTCCAAATTAAATTTAGATCCCAAGTATACAAATTCTTTCAAATCGTCCACTTATTCCTCATCTATCAACATATTGCAATTCATCATAGTTTCATCGGTTTAAAAAAAGTATTTTTTTTTTTGGAAGCATGCCATTATTGCCTTCCAAATCCTTCAGTACAACCCTTATGACTTCAAAATTAAAGTGAAAGTGCCTTATTGGTGTAATATTTGTTCATCTTACTCCACCATCGCACTTCGCTTCATCCCTAAAGATAACATCCTCCAGCTTGGCTCATAACCGAGTGCCCAAAGCTTTATGTGTCAAATAAGCGGGTTAGATTTAATTTCAATGTAATGCTTTGACAACTTCGCTAATACAATGGTGTGAGTACTTGCAAACAGAGTTATTGGGCCCTAACCCTAACAAGGACGATTTAAAGATTGCGTTTTTTATTTATGCGACCTGACAAAAATAAACAAAATGTCTACATTACTAGAAATGCTTTATTGTACTTTATATGATGATATTATAAACATTGAAACAAATTAAAGTCTTTATTATACCTTACAATAGCTTGTAGTATCTGGAAAATATATTTTCGTAGTAAAGATCATAATAATGTGTACGAAACACAAGTTACAAATGTATTTAAGTTGATAACGATAAATATGTCTGAATAACTTTAGAAGACGAAAGGATGACTATTAAATACAAGGTTTTTTTATATAATATCTCTAAAGCACTAGGCAGCATTTTTGTATTTAAATTTTGAACCACATTCATAATAGATATGGCATATATTATTACATACTTATTATGGATAAAATTTATTTATATTATATTTAGAATACGTTATAGTATTATTTAAATTAAACTCTCTAATAAAACCAGAGTACATTTTGGAAATAAAAGTTTCCATCCTACAATTTTGTAAATTTAAATCTGGAAGCGTAAAGTTTCAACGATTGTTATATTGAATTTAGACTCGTAATTTGTTTGCTTTGTAATGAGCTCGGAAATTGAGACTTTGTACTGGAATTGTAATATAAATTAATAATATATTTAATGATGTTGAGGGTTTAATGTGACGCAATAAGTAAGTAAGTAAGTAACAGCCCGTTAACGTCCCACTGCTGGGCACAGGCCTCCTCACTCATAGGAGAGAGGGTTTTTAGAGCATAGACCCACCACGCTGCTCCACTGCGGATTGGCAGGCATAGTACACAAGTGCACTCTCTATTCCTTCACTCTCATAGTCCGATGTGACGGGAATCCGACACGACCGGAGAGAGATCAGGCGCAGGACCGACGGCTTAACGTGCTCTCCGAGGCACGGGGGTGGATCACACCGCCAAATTTTTCCCAACTCCGGGCAAATATTGAGAAAATCTTAATAGAAACCCCAATATCGATTTAGAATTGGCCCGACCCGGGACTCGAACCCAGGACCTCATGTCTGTAGTCGAACATGCTAACCACTAGACCAATGAGGCCAATGTGACGCAATATCGGCTTTTAATGAAACTCGTATCGATTTGATGTTAATAAATAATACTCGTATTTATATGCACTAGTGGTCGAAATTCTACCGTAATTAATCTAAGTTGTAAATTAATAGATTATTAATATTCCATTCTCAAATATTATAATATACTAAAAAAGAATATATGATTATAATCCCAGCGGCTAGCGATAAATCAAAGATAATACTCAAAAAAAAAACTGTTGTAATAATCTATTTCTATAAAAACGTGTTCCTATTTCCCTATGTCACGGCTGGACAAATTTCGATAATTCTTTTACTGACCTTTTTTATTATAGTTAGGAGAAGATTCTTACGAAAGAAAATAATTATAAAAATACGTAGAATATCACAAAATTTAAGAAAACCTAACCACCATAATACCTTTTCTAACGTAACCTTCTTATTGCTTTTGACAATAAAAACTTTTTAATGTCACCTTACGGCTTTTGACATAATTGTCAGCCATTGACAAATACGCATGTAAGACTGTGTGTTTTTAATGTGATGCATAATTATGAAAATTATTCGCATTGTGCAATCCTTTTCTATATAAACTATAAATTTAAGAAATTTCACACTCCTCCGGCCTTCAAATATTCGTAAAAAATTGTACGATGTTTATGCTTCGCGTATAAAGATAAAGATACCTTCTTCTCTTCACATCACTGAAATATTTAAAATACTTAGAACTTTAATTGAATCATAAAATGGTTTAACAAATACACATTGGTTCAACACAAAACATTTAATTTTTCATAATGAAATAATAAAATATTATTTTTTAAATAATTAAATGGTTTCGTGTTGCTATATCATTCATTCCATCAGTTATTATAGCAAAAATGAATTTTAATAAACCATACGATATTTATTCTTTGAAATACATAACGCTGCAGATAGTTTTACTTACATCACTATGAAAAGTTTTCAAACAAAGTAGCTAAAATACAAAATTAACAACTTTTACAGTGGTCCAATAATAAAATTTGCAAGTTTTTTTGCAATAAGTAATTATTTGTAATATGAACATTTTAACTTTTTGCTCACTGTATAAATATGTCGGAGAATAAGAGAGAAGGAGAATAAAGCATAGGGGCATAGGGTTCTCCGCCGACATCGTCATTAATAACATCCATAATTTGCATACTGTGGGCGTAGGTGGGTAATGTTGGTGCAATCAAACATTTTAATAATTAACTCAGATAATAATGTTCAATAACTTAATGATTCAAAAGTCGATAGCTCGGGGGATCGTCACCCGAGAACTGGCGAGACGCGCGCCGGATTGTCACTATCGACTCTGCCCCACGCCGATAGACAGATGGCGCTAGCGTTCCACAGACTATTGCACTCCGACAAATATATATAAAATCCCTGTCCTGGATTTATCGCTGTCAAACTAGTATTTGATCATGAAAATGATTGTTTGATTTCTTCAAACTTCGAAAGTTGGGTTGGTATTATTTTTAAAGTGACTTATGATTGCATTTATTTCATACCAAAATATTGTTTAGTATGAGTACACTACGGTTGTCTTCACACATAGAAAGTGTGGATTTGGGACTCGGGGTGATCAAATTTACCAGAGCCTTTCCGCTCTGGCCTTTACATGGACCAGGTAATTTATTAAGGATCTTGGTCCTGGGTCATTGATTTGACCTTGTGGCAATGGAGTAGTACTATTGGGTATTAAACATGTTCTGTAAAGTTTGCCTCGGCTTCTGCCAAGCTATATTCTATATTATCCCGTGCATCTAAAACCAGCGAGGACTGCAATTCCATAGAGGAGCGTGTTATTATCCGTACGATTGAACCACTATTCGTGCCAACTGTCACGAATATCTTCACAGTGGGAATAATCGTGTCTCGACGTATAGCTTTATTCCTCACGTATCTTGGAATGATGTTTAGTTATGAGTTCTGCTGTCAATAAAGTAACGTAAGCATAAAAAAAAGTCGCCGTACTTTAAACCCATATTAAGAAGTATCGCGGGGGAGCTTGTATTAGTATAAATAACGTGAATTTGACGAAAGCTAAAACATAAGTAAGTTAGTAGCAGCCCACTAACGTTCCACTGTTGGGCACAGGCCTCCTCACTCATATTAGAGAGGGTTTTTAGAGCATAGACCCACCACGCTGCTCCAATGCGGATTGGCAGGCATAGTACACAAAGTGTACTCTCTATTCCTTCACTTTCATATTCCGACGTGACGGCAATCTAACACGACCGAAGAGAGATCAGGCGCAGGATCGACGGCTTAACGTGCTCTCCGAGGCACGGGGGTGGATCACACCGCCAAATTCCGGCAAATATTGAGAAAATCTTAATAGAAAACTCAATATCGATTTCAAACTGGCCCGATCCGGGACTCGAACCCAGGACCTCATGTCTGTAGTCGAACATGCTAACCACTAGAACAATAAGGCAGCTGAAACATAATCTACTCAAATTATGAGTAAATTATCACCACTGCCACAATTCTTAAATTTCTCCATTCCACAATTTGATTGTGATGTAATTAGCTCTGCAATTGAGAAAAGACAAACTCGGATCTAATTTATTTCAGTGGATTAATTAACTTTGTCCACAATCTGTTACCGAGCAACATTAATATAATTTACATAAACTCTTATTTATGACGTAGCTTGAATTATTTTTAAATTTGTTACTCAAGATTTCTTTGGTATATATATGTATTTAATACTTTTTCAGGCCTTTTGTAGATTTAAACTTTTATACTTAAGCTTCATTTATAAACTAAGATTATGCAAAACAAATAAATATCCTGTAATTAATTTCCAAATAATTACATACATGTAATATATTGATTAAAAAAGCTATATATGTACACGTAAAATACGTTGTCAGTACACGTTTATAATTTCCTCATAATTTGCTGCTGATAATATCAAAACTGCCTCATTGTTCTAGTGGTTGGCAAGTTCGACTACAAACATGAGGTCCTGGGTTAGAGTCTCGGGTTGGGCTAATTAAAAAATCAATATTGAGTTTCTATTAAGATTTTCCCAATATTTGCCGGAAGTCGGCGGTGTGATCCAGCCCCGTGCCTCGGAAAGCACGTTAAGCCGTCGGTCCTGCGCCTGATCTTTCTCTGGTTGTTTCGGATTCCCGTCACATCGGACTATGAGAGTAAAGGAATAGAGAGTGCACTTGTGTACTATGGCGTGCCAATCCACAATGGAGCAGCGTGGTGGGTCTGTGCTCTAAAAACCCTCGCTCCTCGGAGTGAGGAGGCCTGTGCCTAGCAGTGGGATGTTAATGAGCTGCTACTTTTTAATATCAAAAAACAATTTATAATTTTATATTTTTTATCAGTCTATCTATCTATTTATTACTTTGATATCCGATGAATGATTGAAAAGATTCTCTCGAGATTTTCTCTGCAAACATACAGGCTACTTTTAATTCCGAAATTCAAAAAGCGGGAAATTCCAAGCCTATATAGTCATACGTCCATCGCAATGAACTATTGTATGGCCTGACTTGATTTTGGTTTTCGGACTAGGCCTAAAATATGAAATCTGCATTAAGTGTTTAAGATTTGTGAAAGAATGATTTGAATTTTATATTAAACTAGCTGTTCCCGCTGGCGTCACCGCGTATTCATGATCTCGTGGAAATATGAGTAAAATCGTAATTTATCGCATTGAATTCTCAATCTAAACCAAGCGAATCCACCTGAGAACACACAAAATCGGTCTGACCGTATAAGAGTTCAGTGGCATACACACTCACATATATATGTCGGAGAATAAGGGAGAAGGGAAGCATAAAGCATAGGGGCGTAGGGATCTCTGCCGACATCGTCATTAATGGAATCCATAATATCCATACTGTAAGCGTTTGTTGGGTTATGTTGGGGCAATTAAACACTTTATTAATTAACTCTGATTATAACGCTCAATCACTTAATGTTCCTGATATCAATTAAAGCGAGAGAAGGAAGAGCATAAAGCATAGGGACATAGAGTTCCCCGCCGACATCGTCATTTATTGCATCCATAATTTAATTTCTTATACTGTAGGCGTTCGTGGGTAATGTTGGTGCAATCAAACACTTTATTAATTTACTTCGAGTATAATGTTCTATTACTTAATGTTTCCGATATCAATTTACACAAACTCATTAACAATAATAACTAGGAACGCGACAGTTCCAACAGTCGACCGCTCCGGCGGAGCGTTAGCTGAGAACAACCGAGAGTCGCCCCTAGGACTGCCACTATCAACTCTATCCCACACCGATAGACAGATGGTGCGAGCGTTCCACAGACAACTGCCCTCCGACAGATATAAAAATTAGTTTGATAAAACCATGAAAATATGCAGAACGAAATGAAAAGATTATTTGATTAACAATGGAATCCAAAAGAAAACAGAATTGAACAAAGTTTCCACAAAACTTAGTTAATACTCTTAGATTTATCTTTCGACGTTTTGGGGGTAATTTTATAGTATTATTCTATAATCCGAGTTAATATTTGAGTGGAGTCGTCTTGTCTCTAAATTGATGGCATTCAGACGAAATTATCATTTATACAACTAAAAGTAAAACTTTTCCCTTTCAAATTCCCTTTTTCTATTTAATATATATAATTTTCAATGCCTATAAGTTCACACCTTGTTCAAACTTACTCGTAGAAAACACAATTTCATTCATTAGAGCACTCGGAAATCGAATCCGAGGCATCTGGTAGTAAACTAAGCACTCTCACTAAAATGCCAGCGAGACTTTTCAATTTGTATTTCAAATAGTTATACTGTATATAACATTTATTTCATTTAACTTCATTACCATGAAAAACCTTCTCTTTTTGTTCGTCGGAGTTGCGAGTGAATTTTTTATTATTCATGAAGTACTTAAGAAAAACCGGTCAAGTCGGGGTCATGCGACGTGTTTTTTTTTATCATAAAACCTTTATGTTTAATTTAATTTTCCTGTAACAAAGGTCCCAAGCAAACACCCTAAATGAGCTTTATAATCTACTAACGTGACAAGATATGTCTGTATTTTCGTCGTGCAAATTAAAATTTAATCCACTTGACTTTATCATCCTTTATATCTAGACTAATATTATTTGTGTTTTTGTATGTTTGTTTCTTATGTATTAACACAAAAACTACTGGACCGACTTTAAAAATTGTTTTACCATTTGAAAGCTAGCATATATAATTTTCTGAAAAAATTTCATTAATATCACTCAAGGTGTCAAAAAATTGGTCACATAAAATCTATCATCGCGTGCTCTGGGGAAACTATTGATGATAGAACAAACAAATGTTCCACAATATTATAGAACGTATAAATATCTACAAAAAAGTATGCACTATTATATATCCACCTACTGTAATTATGCCACTATAACTACTTTTTTATATTTGAAAAGTTAATAAAAGTGCCGACAATAATTACACCATATCATTCATACCTCTGTATTGATCTTTGTCCTATTAAATTATATTTTATTAACGACCGTTTGAATACCTGTAAAATACTTTTTCAATTATTAAAATCGGACATTACACTCAAAAGATATAAAGAAAATAAAAATGTCAATCTAAAGAACATAGTAGCGATCCTTACGACTGGGCTTGCGACTGGTGAGTTTGCTCATAAGCCAAGATTACGTACCCACCGATATACCTATACTGTTTTTATTGTATTACCCTATTAATTTATTCTAATTATCTGAAGAGAAATAAATGAAATTAAGTGAAATAAAACTTTTATGTTAACGAAAACAAGTCTATAGTCCGACTTAGTTGACTTTCCACTGCCACGAGATCGGTATTTACGCGAGTGAAACTGCGGGGCATTGCTAGTTGTTAATAAATACGGTGATGTCATAGCATAGTTTTTTATTATATTTTTAGCACTTTGTTTATGTTTGCACAGAAAATAAACAGCAATAAGGGTATAGGGTGTTAATAAAAATAAACAAAAAAATATCCGTGTTACATCAACTATCTGCCTGTTTTAAAGATTATTATGAGTAAATAGATATAAAGACATTATTAACCACAAATGATAAGTATTGTTTTAACTTTCTTACACATTTTTAATAGGTTTATATATGTAAGTACAATACAAATACTTAAATTTATTATGTCTGCCGAACGTTTGCCTCATCCGATCACAATTTTCGTAACGCTCTTGTTATTCATTCATTAGCTTAGTTTCTTCATATTTCATTTATATACTAATGCCTTTATTTGTCTTTAATTTCCTCTACATTGGTAAAAGTGAAATACATCACGAAGTATGTATATGTTTATTTGAATGTTTCACAACTGACAGACGACCCGCTTACCCTCTTGTTTATTATAACAATACACGTACAACCTTCATAGCGTTTGACGAGGATATTTCACATAAATAACGATGCAAGTTAACATACTTTTGCTTGCCTCATTGGTCTAGTGGTCAGCATGTTCAACTACAGACGTGAGATCCTGGGTTCGAGTCCCGGGTTGGGCCAATTCAAAAATGGATATTGAGTTTTCTATTAAGATTTTCTCAATATTTGCCCGAAGTTGGGAAGTTGGCGGTGTGATTAAGCAGTCGGTCCTGCGCCCGACGTATCTCCAGTCGTGTCGAATTCCCGTTACATTGGACTATGAGAGTGAAGGCATAGAGAGTGTGCTTGTGTACTATGCCTGCCAAACCGCAGAAGAGCACCGTAGTGGGTCTCTCTCATATGAATGAGGTAGCCAATACCCAGCAGTGGGATGTTAATGGACTACTACTTACAAGTTTAAAATGTAAATGAACTTTTGATTTTGTGTGTTTGTGTGTTTGTGTGTGTGTGTGTGTGTGTGTGTGTGTGTGTGTGTGTGTGTGTGTGTGTGTGTGTGTGTGTGTGAAATAACGGAGGAATAAAAAAACATAATTCTGCGTTTAAAATTTCTGATGTTAAATACTATAGGATATCATGATGTCCAACAAATAATGATGGCTCACAAATTTCTGTTATGTACGAGCTGTTTTTCTTGTCATTGCCCGTGTCGTTTTGATCCCCTGGAAATATAGGAAAATACGTGCTTAGGGTCCAGCTAACTAAAGGAATAAGGCCACCTTACTAAACTTAACTTCAATCACGAATAGTTATGAAACTGGTTTAGGGCGCATTTGTTGGATAATTTCAAAGCCTATGAAGGGCAAAAACAGGTCTTACATACAGCTGCTTTACGAGGATAGTGGAAAAAACAAACTTGCAGGAGAGCCGTTTACAAATGTTTAAATTAGTTTAAAATATGATATGATATTGAGCTTTATTTTACGAGAAATAGACTATTCTACATTTTTCAGAGTTCTTTCATCCGAAGCAGTGTCATTTAAGTTATACATGCTATAAATAGGATCTTAAGAACGCTACCATTTTTCCTTTTTGAGAAAGTTCTTAAGTTATATAAACACGTATTAAGTCTCAATAAAGCTTTTACAAGATTCTAACAGAAATTGAATATAAGGACGAGCGAAACAAAATTTTGCGCCACTTTTATAGGTTCTAAATTGAGTGTGTAGCTGTTATTGCCAAACCACCATATAATTCAGTGATAATGGGAAATCTGAAGATTTTGTTGACTTTTGTTATATTTTGATGATATCAACTACATATTTGAATCACCCAATTGGGAAATATGATTTAGATTCATTCAAATATCTGACTTATTATATATCTTTATACGTAATTTTTTTCTGTACATGTCTATTTAATCGAATTCCATCGAAAGAGGACCAAATTTAACGATTCGATTAGATAACTAATGGATTTACAAATCACATCTGGGAACAGCTAGCATAATTATAGAATCAAATAACACACACCTACTGTAAGTCTACTTTACAAGGATACCCCTGCAGTAAATGTAAAAAAAATTATTACGAATGACATTACGTTGTAAAAACCACATATATTTAAGATAATGTTCATTATGGTTTCCTAATTCAAGGATGTGTTATGTCGATATTACAAATACAATTTCACATCGTATAATACCAAACAAATCGAACCGCAAGTACCCTGGCTTGAAAATATAAGTATAGGTAGCCTTTAATTTAAAAAGTGGTGGCATGGAATTGTATTCTCTGTGGACAAGAAGAAGATATACTCATCTTATTTTAGAGTAAAAAATAATCACTGATAACTCGCTTCCATTTAAATTGTACTTATATAGGTCTTGTGCTCAGCCTGGAGACCCCAGCGGCATCTTCTGACGTCGCTAGTTCTGGACGATCTTTTGCAGTGAAACGGATGGAGGGAATTCGCCTAGTTCTGTGCGTCTTTTATTTAGCAGGAGGAGGTAATGTCGAGGAATAGAGAGGCTCTGAATGATGCCCCTCTTCGCCAAAGATCATGGGGCTTAGTAGGCGCACGTTTGCCAGCCTGTTCCAACATAATTGAACGAGTGTCGGAAGCATCTGGAGTGCTATCAAAGTCGATCGCACAGGCGAGATTCTGCCCCCCTTTCGTCTATTAAATGAAGAGGGTTTCGCTGGGTTTTAGTGGGTATTCTGACTATTTAGCGAGTCCCACGCAGCCGGTTGGATTCTAATCACATTAGGTGTGCATAAATACATTTCCCAGCGACAAAAAATCATAATAATTAGACCAACCACAAAAATAGCAACCAGATAATAAAATGTAATTACTGCGGGTGTTTAGTAATTAATAATAAGTCGTAACGATGAGGCTGGGGTCCTGTGGACAAAAGCCCATGACCGCATATTTTTTAAATCACATAAAATGTTTTAACACTATTTTGTACGAAATTAAACATATTTAGGGTCTGTATTAACTGACAGTTGTTCTCTAATTCAAATAGTAATTTAAAAGCCAAATATGTTTAAATTAAACGTTACTTACTCATTTCAACTTATTTTCGCAGTTATAAACGAAATAATTTATAGCTTTGATCCAAACTCAAATTTCCTGTTTCAGAGTTAATTACACTACGGCAACCTCAATGGTGTATTGCTGTCAATATTCGCCTTGCTACTAGACGCCTTTTTTTCAAGCTGGGAAATGCCTTTACGCACCCCGTTCAGACAAAATCTAAACCAGTAGGCCAGAATATACCACCTAAACCCAGCGTTACCCTCTCCATCCTTTAGTGGAGCACCAGAGGATCGGTTGACACAATCTACCCTGGTACTCCGGGATACTCCCGCTGGGAATTTAGGAAAGGGGTAGGAGCAGCGCAAATCTATGCCTCCTACCTCGCATACAAGAAATGTTTCTCCCTATAGCCGTTGAAAACTTTGAAACCGTCCAACTGATGTAAGTCAAATCGCTTTCAATGATTATAGCCCACCACATTCGCTCACTCCCTTACTATCTCATCACAAGAGCTTCAAAAGCATACCTGAAAGCATATCTTAAAATTCAGCAAAATAAAATTCAGCGAAACGACGCGTTTTGCTGAATTTTAAGTTACGCGGCCACTCCGTACCGAAATCTACATTTTTTTTTATCAGCGACAGGTTAGCAATTCATTGTGATCGCACCTAATGGTAAATGGAAGGATAATAGCAAAGCGTGCTAACCTGTTAAGAGGTAATTTACCTCTTAGGGTAGGGTTTCTACACAATTTCTTGCTTGGCGGTACGTTTTTGCTAGTATCGTGGTAACTAGCCACAGCTGAAACTAGAAAATGCAATTTCCTGAATTCGCTTTACTGGTGATCGAACCCGGGACTGCGCCGGCAGGGCTATCAAAGCGAAGGTCCTACGTCGTGGGATAAGAAAGTTTCAGCTTTCATTTCAACTTACCAGTATAGCTTTGCCAGTTTCCTATAAAGTACTAAGCTTATACATTTAGTTGTATTTGTCAAACATGTATTTCGATGGCACCTAAGTATGAAGAGTCAAATTGCATATTAGACATTTTTGTTATTTTAACGCTAACATCCCCCATTTATCAAAATAGATCCCTGTTTTTTTTAATTTATAAAGCTACCAAAACATGATTTTATTTGAGGCTGGAAAATGCATTTACGCATCCCGGGAGTGTGGGACTCACTAAAGGTCATTATACCCACTAAAACTCACCAGTGCCCACAACATCCTTGGGTGGAGAACCAGAGCTAAGCATACACAATCCACTTCATGGAGGGGGAGGGGGAAGGAGATGCGCAATCTTACACATCCTGCTTCCCCGCCTCCTCCGTCGGAGAGGAAGAGCGTCGACAGCATAATGTCTTACCCTCTCCGATGCCTCCATCATACTATAGATGATACTACCGGACGGTATGCGAAGAATCCGGGCGATACCTAATACGAATTTTATATAGCATTGGAAGGGAGACCTGGAGTCTCCATCTGCGGGTATTGTTACGGTGGAAGCGATCCGAACCGAATTCTAGCAGTGGTTATGTAAGAAGTGGGTATCCCTCTCGTTTAGTTAAGTACTTGCACCACATAGTTGGGCGTGAAAACTCACCCGCCAATCGCCCGCTCCTAGAATGGCCGGCTTGGCCCAACGGCACCCACTGAACCTCCACAGGTCTCTGGTTGGCGGTGAGTTCTGATTGATGACCATAGTCGATTATATGCTCAGCAGTGGAAGAGGTTGGCGGACGATATCTTCCTTCTGTGAGAAGGAGGCATCAGAAAGGAAGAAGAAGTCTGAAGTCTCTATCCGTAGGTGGAGACCAGAAGACGTGCATTTGCGTGAATTCATGATGAATGGTCATTCTGAATGGTACTCACTGAAACTCTGGTGCTTCTGTTCAGGACGTTGAGGGTCCTGCGGGGTTTTAGTGGGTATACGGTTTTTCAGTGAGTCCCACACACTTGGTTGTAGGTATAACTTACACTCAGTGTACGTAAATACATTTCACACCAAAAAAAAAGTACAGTAATACAATAGTAAGTTAGAAAAGTAGTAGTAGTAGTACAATATTAGGATTTAATTCTTATCTCTTTATATAAGTAGGGTCTATTAATATGTGTGGGCTGACCCCAAATTATAGCAATTTGCTATCATTTAAATTGACGATAAATTATAGCTGTTACAATATTTACACAATTTAATTTGTAGATGACTTAAATGAGCATACGTATAAATAGATTTTCATTAGCGCCAGTCATGTCTCGAGTTTTCTTATACTAGACAGTTTTCATTATCTCTAGACGTTNTCTCTGCCTACCCCTATGGGAATGAGGCGTGATGCTATGTATGTATGTACTTTATAATAATTTGAAAATAATAAATCATTTTACGAGATAAGGCTTCTAGAACAATAAAATAAATAAATTTCTGGTTTCTACGAGACAATTTTAAAGGTATGTTGTAAGTAGGAGCCTAATAATATTCCACTGCTGGGCACATGCTTCCTCATACATACGATAAGGTTTAGACCCACCACTCTACTCTACTTCGGGTTAATAGATTACACATAGTTTCCTCATGATAGTTCTTGTGGTAAAAAAAACTGAAAAACCCGTAATTTTGTTGGTTACAGCTGAAGTATCCTGCCACACCTCCCTGAAATCGAACCTGGGATATAAGATAGCGAAGCGCATCCTCGCACTATTAGTGAAGCTGTTTTTATACCGACGCTTGTATGTAAATAAAAAATCTAAATTCGAGTATTCAGTCAAAATCTGCAACATATACCTATGAGTATTTTCATCTAAACAACGCCCTTGGGCATTTTCTCTAATCTATCAAAACCCTCGTCCATCTTGATATAGCAAGTAATTATTTCAAATAGAAATCACTCTTTAGATATTAACGAATCCGTATAGCTTTTCACTACGAAAATATCTTCTTTAATACATAAGCATCATATACGAATGCATATTATTTCTTTAGTGTCTTTAATACGACAACACGTAACAGGTAAATTTTAACAAGTTACCATTTAAAAAATTGTGAATTTGTTGTATAGAAATTACAAGAAGGAAATCTACAGAATAAAGAACGGAGAAATAATAAATGACAACGTGTATTGAAAATATTTGAACTGTGAAATATTAGCGAAGCTTTACAATAAACTGTTAACAATACAGTTTTATAGATATTGACAGTGAAACCAATTAACACGGCGTCTATTGACGGCTTAACAACATCGTTGACTCGTTTGAACGCTCCAGTGGGCTAATTGGCTGGTTAGTGCTTTGTTTAGCCACAACTCCCAAGCCGAGTGTGTTTACATTATTCCAATAGCGTGATACGTACCGTTTACAAATAAAATAACATTTTTCATTTACCAATATCTGACGTAATATTATGTTAATAAATTTTAAAAATGTCTATTCACATCTTGCGCTGTCTTTTAAAGTATTTTGTCAACATCGGCAAATTACTGTGCAAGTGTTAAATACTAAGGTATTAGACAGAAGGATAAATTTTAGTTAGGTTATGATGAGTCTGTCGTAGTCTCACAAGAGACTCAATATAGCTGCTACTTAGATATAAGAGATATCCACGTATCTATTGACTCATCACGATATCTTTGGAACCATAAGGCCTAGAGCCTTGAAATTTGATAGAAATATTCCTTTTGCCGAGTACAGGTCAGATAATAAACGGGTTTTACGAAATTCCAACCGCAAGGTTGCGGGGGTGATAATTAAAAAATTCAAGTTTTCACATTAAAAAAATCCAAACATCACATTTACAAACTATATCTTTTATGGTATGTAAAACTCTTTTTTGATATAATGGAAACTATCAAAAGTAAATTTTAGAAAATATCACCCTCAAAGGGCAGTGTGGGTATGTTCTTATTTGTAAAACAATTTGCCTAAATTAATGAAAATGCTACCAAAAAAAAACAATTCACGCAGATGAAGTCGCGATTTAATCTAGTAACAAATACATATTTCCTGTTTGAATGCAATGTTCTTCAACCAATTTTATTTCATTTTGCAGAATTGATTTCGACTATGAGATAGATTTTCTTTTCATTTACAATGAAAAAAAGTGTTTTTATCGCATTTCTCAAATACATTGCATAAGCATCAAATAGATGAAGACGCGCGGGTTAATTTAGTATTTTTTTATGTTACGTATCTCACCCGCGTATTTCCTGATTGCAAGGAATTATGTGGATATCTGTGTTACTCGTCGAATTGTGAACATAAACCCTTCTTGTATCCACCTGAATATAGAAAATTATCAAAATCGTTAAGGATAAGTTCAGTCACGTGCTTGCGTTTGGAGAGTTATATTACATAGATAATTTCTTTTCTTAACCTATTATTATTTATTTTCAGTAAAAAAAGATAAAAATAAAATCTAATTTGTCATAATTACACTGTTAACCACGCTGACACAACAGCAACTTCTTTAAGATTAATCATTTTCAAACTCAAACTTAATTGGATAAATGAATGAATGGATATTGTTTCAAGTTCTTCTACTAAAACAATTTTTCTTATTTATTATATTTTTACCGGTAACTGTTAGCAAGGAAAGAAACATTGGATTTTGTTTCTTAACCATGATCTCACCAAATGGTAATTGAGGATACAGTCTAAGATGAAAGCGTGATAACTTGGAAAGTGTTAATTTACATCTGATTTATTTTTGGCGATACGTCTTTGCTGTCCGGGAACGCCTCGCCGAACTGAGAAATGACAGATGGGACCGGAAGCTAGGGGATCTCGCTCCAACGCACACCACGTTCTGGAGACTGACGAGGAACCTTAAAGCCGAAGGCGCCGCATCTATGCCGCCCCTCGACCGCCCCGATCAGTTACCCGCGTTTGACGACTTTGATAAGGCCGAGTGTTTAATGGTGGGTCTCACCAGTCCAGACTCAGACAAAATTGAAAATGCTAAAAACCTATAAATTAGAAGCAAACCAAGGCCATTAAACTTTCTATTGAGTGATATAACTATGTTTATCAAAGTTAAATTCTTTATAATATGGCAATGTCCTGTATCAATGGTAAAGAATAGCTTATTACTGTTCCACTACTGGGTACAGGCATTCTCACTCATAGGAGAGAGAGTTTTAGAATATAGAGTTACTACTCTGCTCCTCTTAAGTTTTGCAGGCTACACATGCCCCAGAATTGCTCCCAGGATATACAAGTTTCCTGACAATGTTTTCCTTTACCCGATAAAAGATCATGTTTATCAGCCAATTAATATTTATTTATTTATTTATTTATTACTTATTGCACACAAAATAAAATAATTAGAATAAGTAAAGTAAAAGTGAAACATTACTAAACGTTGACAATATAATATCATCGCACAAAACCAATACATATATGAAGTCCTGGGATACAATGGTAAAGCTAAATACGTTCCAGTTATGAAACTGTTTGTGCAGTGTGGTGAAATTTCAATTTACAATATGTCTCGAATGTTCTCAAGTACAAAGTAAAGCTTTGTTTTAACTGTTAACAAAAGTAATAAAATATTATAAAAATAAATGTACACAAAAAGCAGATAACGTGAACAGATAAGTTTTAATAGTAACAAACTAGAGAAAATATAGATGAATTTATTTTATTGCTGATAAATTAACGCTTGAATTATTTTTAATGATGGTAAGTGATGATACAGTCTGAGATGGAAGTTTTTTTAACCTGGTAAGAGGTAATTTTATCCTTACAGTTTCCACGCAGCATCATACCGAAACGCATTTCCTTTCCTTGGTGGTTCGTCTTCACTGGTAGGGTAGCCAACTAGCCAAGGCCAAGATTGCCCAATTAAGCATGCTGAAACCAAAACTGAAATTGTGAAATATACTTTACTTTTCCAGATATTATATCTAATGTAAGTTTGATGATGATATTTAAAAAAGACCTAAAGTTTAAGGATATGAGGGTTACTTTGCTCTCAGTTCTAAAAAGATCTCGCTAAAAACTCAATTTTTTTTATTATTATCATCATGATTATATAATTTTTATTTAGTTTAGCACAATTCATTCACTCCCACGATTTTTGTCGCCTGTCAAACTTCAAATTATAGAATGATTTTTCAATTAGCTCTCTTTTAATAAAGTTTTTATATTATTATGTCACTATCTATGGAACATCTTCTTGGATTTTGTTATAGAAACGTATAGCGTTTTAAAGGAACTTTTAACTTTACATAGTATATTATTAGATACTATCGATACAGTTTTTGCAATGGCTTTAATGGCTGCACTTTGGTAATATAAGAACGATTTCACATTTATAAAAAAATTCAGTTACAACAGCAAAGGTCATATTTTTTTAGTTAACAGAAACAAACGTGATTAATATTAATTTAAATATGTCTTGTAATTATAGTAGAGAGTCTGTCAAAAGGTTTTCTAAACAAGCTTAGAAAATACCTTATAGATCCGGCTGCAAAATACATGTACAAACTAAGCTAAGTTAAATTAAAAAAGTAATACCATTTTCCAATTCTTCAAAATTATATCCCACGCTTTAGTGCTCTCGTGCCACAAATACACCTTTGTAAAACTCGCCACTCAAAAAATAATAGCCACCAATCACTGTCGATGTTAAAACAACAACTTCAAACTGTAGTTATAATTAAAGTAGGAAACAAAACCAGAATAATATTAATATTATTCCGGTTATGTTTGCTATGTAACACATGTAAAAATTTTAGACAAAGAATTATAAAGACCTCAGCATTATACAAAAAATCCAGTAACAAAATAGTAATCTAACTGGTCAGTTAATTTCCTATTTCATTACTATATTTTTAGAGAACACTATTATTATGGTTTATAATAGTGAAATTTACATCAGGCATTATTCGTAGGTTTTATGTATTAAGCTCTGAGAGATATTTTTTTATTTACTAGAGACAAGTGCGTCCCCTGATGGTAAATATTCACTGCTGTCCGTGGAAAAAATAGACCCAGGAGTTCTGCCATTCACATAAAGGTAAAAAAGTAAGTTGCAGCCTATTAACGTCCCACTGCTTGGCACAGGCGTCCTGACTCATACCAATGAGGTATATTAGAGCATAAACCCACCACGCTGCTCCACTACGGGTTGGTAGACATAGTACATAAGTGCATTCTCTATTCCTTCACTCTCATAGTCCGATGTGACGGGTATCCGACACTACCGGAGAGAGATCAGGCGCAGCATCGACGGATTAACGTGCTCTCCGAGTCTCGGGGGTGGAGCACACCATCAACTTCTTAACTTCGGGCAATCATTGAGAAAATCTTAATAGAAAACTCAATATCCATTTTTGAATTGGCCCGACCCGGGACTCGACACAGGACCTCGTGTCTGTGGCCGAACATGCTAACCACTAGACCAATGAGGCAGTAATGTCCCCAATTAATTCACTTAATTCAATTGCAACTAGGACAGTATAGCTCAGTGGCCTGAACATTGAACTCATCATAAATTATTCATGCATTATTTATATATTTTTTTTATTGCTGACAGTTTAGCGCTTGACTGTGATCTCACCTGATGGTAAGTGATGATACAGTCTAAGATGGAAGCGCGCTAATCTGTTAAGAGGCGATATACCCCTTACGGTTTCTACACAGCATCGTACCGGAACACAAATCTCTTTGTTTGGCGGTACGTCTTTGCTGGTAGGGTGGTAAATAGCCACGGCCGAAGCCTCCCACCAGTCCAGACTCAGACAGATTAGAAAATACAATTTTCTAAATTCGTCCTACCGAGGATCGAACCCGGGACCTCCGCTAGCAAAGCGAATACTCGCACCACTGCGCCAGCGAGGCCGTATATTATTTAAAAGCACGCAAAATAAATTACTTTTAAATGAAATTTATGTTCTTCCAACATTTTTTTCTGAACGAAGCGCAAGTTTAATATGTAAATTCTTTATGTGTGCTACGGAAAGAAAATTACTAACTTCCAACATCTCATATTCGCCGTTGAGTAAGCTGAAAAGCAACGTTTTCTTATATTTCTTTACAACGGTTACTTTGACACAAAACTGCGAGATTGAAATTTATTTCACCGTAGCAAATCCTACCCCTTTATACTTTACCTTAACGCCATGATTTTATACGCGTCGTATTTCCTGTTCCTATATAAGTTTTCAACTAAAATGAAGCTTAAGGTGTTTCTTGGAATATTGGCTACCATCGAGCAAAATCTTATCAGTCCAACAAGAATATATCAGCTAAATAGACAAACAAAAAAATTATGGTTTTTGGAGTAGGTACATATTATATTAAAATACAAACATTTCAAATATATTTTACTTAAATAAATACTGGCCCAATAAAATTAGATTAAATATATACTTAATGTCATTTATATATATTTATAATGCGATATTTACGATCACTTGGTTCGTGGGATCCAGACCCGTTGACACGTTAGTGTTTGACTGTAATCACACCTGATGGTAATTGACATAGTCTATTTTTTTAGTTGGGAAATGCTTTTAGGCACAAACGCCGACCTATAGGATAGGAGTGTGGGATTTGGCGAAGGAAGAGACCTCACAATACCTTCTTAATCCCAGCGGAACCCTCTTTATCCATTAGTAAAGTGCCATGTTTTCAACTTTCACATTCGGCCTTGGTACATCAGATAAGTCCAAGCGCAAACACACACCGCCTAGTAACTTGCCGCCTTCGGTGGAGAGGGAGAGCATCCGCTGCATTCTCCCTCTCTCGCCCATGGGCCTCCTCAAGCGAGACTATGGTCTCTCAGAAAAAGGATACTCTTGCCCACATCATGTCACTGGAGAGCATGGCACCTATAATACTGCCCAACGAGAGATTGCAGCGATCAGCGCCACCAGGAGGTAACGAAGTCCCCAGGTGGCACAATCAGCCACATATGTTGAAAGTGATGATATAGTCTAAGATTGAAGCACGCTATTCTGGTTAGAGACAATTTAGCTCTTATGGTTTCTACACAGCATCGTACCGGAAAACAAATCTCTTTGCTTGGCAGTACGTGTCTGTTGGTAGGATAACTAGCCACGGCCGAAACCTGCCACCACTACATAAGTACTCACACCAATACGCCAGCGAAGCTATTATATAGTTGTGGTGTATAGTTATTGTTTTAAATTCACTTTTGTTTTTATCCATAAAAGATGACATTACGAATAAACATATTTACTGGATTAGTTTTATGGTATAAGGACCCTGCCAACGTGTTATATAGCATTTTGAGTTATGTCTCCAAAATCTTTCCTGTTATGAATGAAAGGCCCAGTGTCCAGGAGTAAGATGCTAATGGGCAGTTACTTTCATCACCTTGAAACAGCTGCTTACAAACTTATTTAAATATCACATTAAGGTAGAAATTAAACAAGGGGTCAAAATTGTTATTAGTACCAAATCATCCCAGGGTGAGCATAAAAGCTCTCACGTACAAACTCGGCCCCTTTCGTTACGAAAGGTTCCCTAAGGATCATTTAAATATTATGGGACCCCTTTCAGGATAGCAATTAAAAAATAATGTCCAAGTGGTTTCTAACACTCATTATGTATATCTAACCAATAAATAAATTAAGTTCTTTCAATCTATTGCGATGAGCAGAAATCCTGGATTTAATTACTCATATGTTTAGATATTTTTTAATAAATCTACGAAGGTCAGGCAGTGGACAGGAATCCTCGACCTTATGACTTGCAACTTTAGAACCCGACTACTATACTACATATTTTCAATGAAATAAAACAGGAGACAACCTTTGTCAAAATTAATCCTTACTAATTATAAATGCGAAAGTAACACTGTCTGTCGCGCTTTAATGCAAACAATACAGAACCGATTTAAATAAAATTTGGTACACAGATAATCCAGAGGCTAAGAATATACATAGTTATAACGAATAGAAATATCGTCATGTTTAAAGCTAGAAGCTTGAAACTCACTTTTTAGCCTGTTGTTTTGATATAAAACACATATGATGACATATGATTTAAAGCTTGTAAAAGTTTTATCCACAAGACAGACATTACAAATCTTATGTTAGACTATAAATAGTTGTGTGACAACACTGATAGCTCTTAAATGTTGGGAGTTATTAAGTTATATAGTGGCAACACTAAAATATACTAAAAAGATTGTACAATATTGCGAAATTTTATGCAATACGAGGTAACTTTAACGAATGGTACAATTCTGTGAAGCGTCTTTCCTGCTGCTACGTGGTATAGTTGTTTTAAAGAGAAATAGTGCTAGTTATGTGCATATTTAAATAGTGGAGAGAGTAGAAGTGGCTAATTAAAGGGGTAGCCAACTAACGGCCCACGGGCCGCAGGTTTTCAACCCCTGGCTTAATATCCATTTACATCAGAGTGGATTTATTCTGTGTCCTTGTTTATTAGATCAGTGGTAGGTTACCCCGTCAACCCGCGGCCCGCAGGTTGATGATCCCTGGGCTACAGCACACTTACTCGTACTTCATAAAGCAGATTTATTCGGGGTCGTTATTTACGAGTATATAGATAAAAAATGTATATTCATATAAAAGAAATTAATTTATCATTTGTATTAATTTTCGACACTTTTAATATTTTAATGATAATTACATTCCTAACATATCTTCCTCTTTCCCTCCCTCTAAGTCTCGGAAATCTAAAGTTTTAGATTTGTATAAATATAAACAATACTTGTTAGCATGGATCCGAAAATTAGATTTTCTAGCCAAGTACTGGAGAGAGTGCAGAGGTGTTTAATATCTAGGCACTGAATGGCAAGGAATGGGACAGTGAAGCTGAAATAAAAACCCGAATAGAAGTCGCACGTAGTGCTTTTTAAAGCACGAAAAAAGTACTTTCTAACCGTAACCGGCGGGGCACATAGTCCGAAGGACCGATGGACGTTGGGGGCCGAAGGTGCTGGAGTGGCGTACCGGACGGCGCAGTGTAGACAGAACCCCCACAAGGTGGACCAATGATATAATGAGAATTGCCCGTAGCCGCTGGAGGCAGGCGGCACAAGATCGAGCTTTGTGGAGGTCATTACGTGAGACCTATGTCCAGCAGTGGACGTCCATCGGTTGAAGCGACGAAGACGACGGCGTTTTTTTATTATTAATGTAAGCTCAGCATTAAAATAAAAGCTTGATATAATTATTACGGAAGTAATAACTAATGGCTCGGAACACGTCACGATGACAATAATAGAAATTAGGTCACTAGTAAAACTAACAGTCGCCTACTATTTCCGTTATAATCGATCGATCGACCCATTGCACTAAATACATAACTCTTGTGTTAGCTTAAATGTAATACAGTATAGGAAAGTTCGGTCGTATGATGCGCATCCAACTTCCTCTACGGAGCATAAATAGGGTTTCCAATTAATAGGATACATTTAAGACTTTAAATTGTTTTCGAAACTTGCATATCTAAATTATATAATATAAAAGTTTTCTACAAAATTTAGCATTACGGAGTTTCTCTACTTGATCGAATCAGAAATGAAGAGATCCGAAGTAGAACCAGAGTCACCGACATAGTCCTATGTATCGCGAATCTGAAGTGGCAATGGGCACATAGCCCGAAGGACCGATGGATATTGGGTGCTGGAGTGGCGACCCCGCACAGGGGGCGCAGTGTAGGCAGACCCCCCACAAGGTAGACCGATGATATAAAGAGGGTCGCTAGTAGCCGCTGGAACTAGGCGGCGCAAGATCGGGCCTTGTGGATGTCATTACGTGAGACCTATGTCCAGCAATGGACGTCGATCGGTTGAAGAGACGACGACGACGACAAAATTTGGTGCCCAAAAGTTTGTCAATATATTACTGTTTTGGTGGTAAATAACGCGACTCTATATGAGTATCTTTAATTTTTATAAACTCTACTTTATGACTTTTTTTTAATTACGCAAAATAAAAAGGAGTTACCTCTTTCGATATAAGAAAAATGTATTTTAGTAATGGTCATAAACTGACACATAGGAAATATAGTCGCTCGAACGTTCTTTTTATAATTAAGGGTAATTTTATATTTAAGTGTGTTGGGACTCGATGTTTATTTAAAGAAAGAATTTAATGAAATACCTCTGTGACTTATAGTTTTCGGCTACGTTTGTCAATTTCAGAAAGCATTTAAATTGATCATTATAATTTATTTACCATAATCGTCGATACAGGTAAAATAAAGTTGATTTAGCAAGATAGCTTAATAAGAAATGTACTGTGGTGAAATATTTGATTAAGCGTGTTATAGAATGTATTACAAATTAAAGTACGTTTGTGTCATGATACCAGTTTTTGTATTGACTAAGTGACGGGAATGATGACTTTGCGTTGGCAGGCTGGCGGAGCTTGTGCATAGAGTACTACAGTTTTAGTTTTGATATTAAGCGTATTAATTGAGCATTAAGAAAGTATTAATGTATTGAGTTTATTGTTTAATAGAGATGTGTTTATAAATCGGAATTAACAGAATTATACTTATAAATGAAAGAATATTAATTTCAATGACAGTTAGAGTCAAATTTTGTGTTGAACTTCTTCTTAAGAGCACTTGATAATCCAGCATCCAGTGTTTAAAAAATTATAATAAACGTTATGATTGCATTGGTATATTTCAGTTTGTTTAATTTGCAAAGGAGTCTTCTCACCATTTTCCCAAAGTACTCTTGATACCCACAAACATAATATAATGCAAGTTTGCTCTCTGATCAAATCTTTTAGCAGTTAAGGAAAACAGACAAAAGATATACATAAACATAATGATGTTTAACTAACAGAGTTCCCAGGTTAATATCGTATAAGGACAAAATCAGGAAATTTTTCTTATTTGTCCCAGCCTGGACTGATGGTGGCTTCGGTCACGGCTCGTTACTCGGCTCTGTCAACATAATTTATTCCTCACCAGCTTCAAGCGCTTCCACCTTAGATCATCATCGTAATTATTTTTTTGTATTAAGTATCGTGAAATAGGAGTATACATTTTGAGGGATCAAAAAGTCAAGACGTCGTGAATGACCAAGCATTGCTCGTTTATTACTATATAACAACTAAAAAAGAAACTGTTCTACCATAATAACCTATATATACCTAACTAACTACATTTTATAACCTCTAAGTTACACCTTCACGTGATAATAAAATATTTAGCCACAAGGCGTTGCGTGTGGCTACAGTTGTACAAGTGTTTACCGGTGAAGTAATTCGAGTCCTCTTGGGAACTCTGAATTAATTATCACGTCGGTACTCAGTATTATTTAAGGTTTTAACATTAATATTTACTGGTTATTGTCAGTCCTAAGCCCGTGTGTAAAAGGAGATTGGTCAGGAGGGGTTTAACCTACTGTAAGAAGTGAACGCCAAGTCCCAGGCGCTTGTATATAATAATCCTATTAACTGAATTGTGGCCACGTCAGACAATCTCATACAAAAATTTATGTTGGTGAAATGTGTATGCGTACACACACGTCCACTCCTAAGGCCAGTGGGAACACTAGGGTCTAGCATACAACCAAATTCCCAACTCTTTCTTAATAGAGAACTCAGTAAAAAATTTGGTCCGACCTGGGACTTGAACTCACGACCTCAGGGTCAAATTCCGAGAAGGACGTCAACCGCCGAATCCAACTTGGTTGGACAGTGTTCGGAAAACTCCAGATGATGTTTTCGTAAATGTATCCTTCAGTACCTCAAGACTATAGTCTTCGATTCTGTTGTCAGTGCTTACCTACTGATCGGAAACGTGGTCGCTGTGTATGGGTCTCATTCGAAAGCTCAGAGTCACTCAACGTGCGACGGAGAAGGTTATGCTCGGAGCTTTGCTACATGATCAAATTAGAAATGAGATGAATCGTAGCAGAACCAAAATCACCAACTCACCTCTACGAATCGCGAACCTGAAGTGGCATTGGGCAGGGCACATAGTTCCACAAACCGATGGACGTTGGGGCCCGAAGGTGCTAGGATGGCGACCTTACACCGGGCGGCGCAGTGTAGGAAGATCCCCAACCGACAATATAGGGAAGGTTGCCAGAAGCCGCTAGAGCCAGGCAGCACAAGGTCGGGCTTTGTGGGTATAATTTCGTGAGATCTATGTCCAACTGTGGACGTCCATCGGTTGAAGCGACGACGACGACGACGACAATTAAAGCAATTTGATAATAAAAATAATAACAGATATTAAATCGTTAAATCTAGTTCAGTTTGCTATGTTACTTACAGTGGTAATGGTGATGGAGATGATATTTAAGTACGACTTAAATATTTAAAGTAATTGGAGTTACTTCGCATTCTGTTTTGAGAAAAACTAACCCAAAATAGTCCATCATAATTTTTTTTTATGATGATCATTACCATAATATTTCATTTTTTTTTCAATTCCTAGTCTAGCTTACACTCCCCCTATAAAAATATATCTTGTTTAAATTACCAATCGTTAATCAAAATATCCTTTATTCAATTATATCACCGGTTCTATAAGTTGAATCCTTTGAAAAGAAACTCATCAGATACTCTTTTAAAGATAGTTTTTATGTTACTATGTGTAATATATTGCTTCTGTGAGCGATTGGAATCAAGTCTAAACATTTTTGTCGCTATAATAATCTTTAACATTATAATATGACTTTTGTTGTTAACATATTTCTTCAAATTGTGTGGAGGCAAAACTAAAACTTTAATAAAATACTTTATATTCATACACTAGATACAATATTATTGCAGGGGATTTCTAATATCACATACATACATACATAGCATCACGCCTCATTCCCATAGGGGTAGGCAGAGACAACATCCTTCCACTTGCCACGATCCTTGCATATCTCCTTCGCTTCTTTCAATCTCATTAAACCTTTCATACAAGTTCGTCGGTTTAGAGTACTCTTGACCTGGCCGTTATTTAAAATGTCCTGGATTTGGTCCAGGAACGTTCGCCTCGGTCTTCCCCTTCCAACTTTCGCATTCACTCTTGACTCATAAATCCTTTTTGTCAGTCTCCTTTCATTCATTCTCTCTACATGCCCAAACCATCTAAGCATACCTTTTTCAATTTTAGTCACTACGTCTTCTTTTATACCACAACGTTCTCTTATCACACTATTTCTCACTCTGTCACTCAGTTTTAATCCACTCATGCTTCTCAACGCTCTCATCTCTACCGCATTTATTTTACTTTTGTGATTCTTCTGCCATACCCAACTTTCACTACCATACATAAGCGTTGGCACCAACACTCCAGCATGCACTGCCAGTCTAGCCCTTTGAGACAAATTTAATTTTAAATTAAATTTCTTATTGCCCTTTGTGAAGAAATTTACTGTACTGTCTATCGAAAGCTCGCGTTTCAAAATTTTTCAACTCATTTAAGTTTTAAATGTTACTTGAGATATAGGTAGGTATTTGCATAGAAACAATTACTTAACAACAATGTTCGTGCCATTTAAACATAACACAACTTGGGTGGAGGGTAAACTACAAGCAAATGGACGTGTTATACGAGACAAGCGACATTGAGCGTGTCTACTTATGTCAAATCTAGATTTAGGTTAGTGGGAATGGGCCTGAGCTTTGATGCTTTTGACTTGCTAAGGCTAAAATTACTCGAAACCATCTATTATATACAATAGTTCCTGTTATAGCACAATATCAATAGCAATCAAAATCAAACTAATCTTTATTCCACAAGCACTTTTGAATCGTCAATAGTCTGTCCGTTAGTAATAAATCTACCACATTGTATATTATCTGTTTATTGTACATTTGAACTTTTTCATATCATTATTCATTACCGTACGTGATTGATGAATTCGTGTTATTGATGAAACATTAACCTTCATGTTACATATAAATACTATTACCGCGTAATGACGCAATTATTGAAACAACCCCGATTAATATTTAAATTTGTAGCTTCATGCGTCACGTGTAATTCAAGAATAGTAGTAGTTTACATGTTTAGAAAACATTAACTGCTGGCGTAGTGGTTAGAGTGCGAAAATTTAGGAAATTGTATTTTTTGAATTGTTTGCGTCTGGGAGGCTTCGGCCGTGGGTAGTTATGTCCTTATACATTTTGAAACCATTCAACTCGTCGTCGTCACTTCAACCAATGGATGTCCACAGCTGGACATTAGTCTCGCCTAATAATGTCCACATGACCCGACCTTGCGCGCCTGGGTCAGGCGGCTACCGGCGATGCTCTTGATTTCGTCGGTCCACTTTGTGGGGAGTCTCCCTACACTGCGCCTTGCGGTGCGGGGTCGCCACTCCAGCACCTTCGGACCCCAACGTCCATCGGTCCGTCGTCCATGTGCCCCACCCATTGCCACTTCAGGTTCGCGATTCGTGAGGTTATGTCGGTGACTTTGCTTCTGCTACGGATTTCCTCATTTCTGATTTGATCTCGTAGAGAAATTCCGAACATAGCCCCCGCACGCTGAGTGACTCTGAGCTTTCGAATGAGACCCGTAGTCAGCGACCATGTTTCGGAGTCGTAGGTCATAACTAGCAACACGCACTGTTCGAAGAGCTTCGTCTTCAGGCACTGAGGGATAAGGGACGAAACCATTCAACTGCTGCGCCTCAAACCCAGGACATTAG
The DNA here is from genome assembly GCA_015832385.1 of Elymnias hypermnestra. Lineage (NCBI taxonomy): Eukaryota > Metazoa > Arthropoda > Insecta > Lepidoptera > Nymphalidae > Elymnias > Elymnias hypermnestra. The sequence goes on along the minus strand of JACTOM010000011.1, from coordinate 2,256,859 downwards.
GAAACCAATAATGCGAAGATGGCTATTAGATACTTTTACAAAAGACATATTATAGTGTTGAAGATTATTTAAGCGACTAAAACCATTGAGTTTCTTGCCACTTTCTTCATCGGATTCAACTTTCCGAACCGATGGTAGATTTGTTACCAACGGACAGACTACTAACGATTTAAAAGTGCTTTTTGAGCCTACTTAAAAACAGGATATTTTGATTTGATCTGATTGTTTTGATAACAAGAGTCACTCATATTCGAATTATTTTTAATAATTATTAAAAACTAGATTTATTGGTCTAAGCGCTCCCCCTTTAGTGCGTTACTAAACACGTATAGTAGAAACGCAAGTAAAAAAGTAAGTAGCAGCCCATTAACGTCCCACAGCTGGGCACCATCCTCCTCACTCATAGGAGAAAGAGCTTTTGTATACTAGTTAATCCGCTCCTTATAAGAGAAACAGAGAAGGAACAAATTTGATTCGCATAAAATAGGTCATAGTGTGCTAATCTCAAAAGATAGATTGCAGTCGCGATTTTTTTTTAATTTTGAAAGGGGAACAATTATGTCATATTTCATTTTTATAGCGGAAGCTTTCCAATAGAAAAAAAATCTCGTAGTAGATACGTGCCAATACATAATATGCTAATACATTTCATGTATCTAAACCTATTTAAAATTCTACAATAATATTAGAAGTAGACATATAAATATAAGTTTATCTACAAACATGCAAACACACCACTTCCATTTGTATGTACATTAAAATTACTAATAGTAATACATAAGAACTAATAATATTATTATATATAAATAAATAAATATTGTTTTGTATTAATATTAAATGGTACATTCTACAAAGGGACACTCGTAGCATAAGTTTACTACGCATTTTTGTCATAAATAATTCTTTTAGAACTAATATTATAAAGAGGAAACATTTGTTTTTTTGTTGATAACGTTTTCAAACAAACCACCGGACGTATTTCAAAAATTTGTTCATGATTAGAAAGCTGCATTTTCACTAAACGACACCGACTACACTAATTTCTTAAAAAAAATAGCGATTTAAAAAAAAAACTATTGATGATAGAACAAAAAAACGTTCTTTTAACGACGTATTAATATCTACAAAAAAATCTACGATACCATATGTCCAAACTACTATAGTTATAACACTATAACTACTTTTTAAAAGTTAATAAAAGTGGTGACAATAATCAAACAATATTATTCACATTCCGTATTCTTCCTTCTCCTATTAAATAATATTTTGTTACAGACCTGTAAAAACTTTTCAAATTTCTAAACTCAGACATTCAATTCAAAGTATGTAATGAACTTAAAGACGTCAATTTAAATAAAATAATGTGTGCGTGATTGATATAATGTATACTAGACTTTATGTATTCCAGAATGACTGTTTTTATTCGTTAGCTCAATTCTTCTGGATTATTTAGTAAATATATTTGTATATTTGCCGTAAAGTAATTAAAAACTAAGTGAAATAAAACTTTTCTGTTAACAAACATATAGAAGGCTTAGTAAACATATAGACTGACACGAGATCGGTTTATACGTGGGTGAAACCGCGGGACGTTGCTAGTAGATAAATAGAGTTTAATTTAACAAGCGTACACTGTATGTAAAGTAGAAGGGCGATGTCGTAAATCCGTCGATATCGGGAGGTTGGATAATTAATGACGCTTTGTACAATATCAGTTTGCTATCTACAATCTATTAGTGATAATTACTCGACCAGCCTAATGTAATTATTAATTTGAATAATGTTTCCCTTTGATGAAAATAACGTTTTAAATATATTTTCATTAGTTTTATACGCACCAAAAAAAATGAGTTTTTATATAGTTCAACCCTAATTTACGAACATAATACGTGTGTGCATGCGTGTGAGTGTGGGCGGGTAAGTAATATATATACATGTGTCGAAGAATAAGAGAGAGAAGGAGAGAAGCATAAAGCATAGGGGCGTAGGGTTCTCCGCCGACATCGTCATTAATGGCATCCATAATTTCCATTTCTATAATGTGGGCGTTGATGGATAATGTTGGTGCAATCAAACACTTTATTGACTAACTCAGATTATAATGTTCAATTACTTAATGTTCCCGATATCAATTTACAAAAACTCATAATAGCTAACAACAATAATAGCGACAGTTTAAAAATTCGACCGCACCGGCGGGTCGTCACCCGAGAACTACTGAGACTGGATCGTCACTTATTGACTCTGCCCCACGCCTATAGACAGATGGCGACAGCGTTCCACAGACTATTGTACTCCGACAAAGACATACTTCACTGATATGTTCTGAATGGGAAATGAGGGCAGGGAGTGTGATATCGCAAATTTAGACAGAATACCCAATAAAACTCAGTTACACCCTCATTAACCTAAATTGGAGGTATCAGAGGCTCCCTTGCTGACACTTCCGAATGCAAGCGTAAGAGTGGTTTAAGGAGGAGGCAAGAAGCTTTCAAATAGATGCCTCCTCCCATCCGGCCTCCTCCTTCAAAGGGGCGGGGCATCAGCAGCACTTTCCTTTTCTCTCTCTGTTACCTCCTTCAACGAGAAGACAGCCTCGCAAAAGGAGGCAATTGCATTCCATTCTACCCCACTGCCAGGCATTATACTTGGCAATGAGAGATCCCGTCTAATAGACGCATAAATCTGTTTCGATTGTGAAAGTATGCTATGATCCAGTGTTTTCAGATATATTTGGACAAAACCGATTGCTTTTCTGCTTGGGTTTGATTGATTAAAGCACTCGGACTTTAATAAGCGGTCAAGAGGAATTTGGTACGGAACAATGTAATCGCAGCCGTTGAAATTCTGTTGCTTCGAAAAGTGTAACATCAATAGGATGAACTTTAAATGTTACGCAAATTTAATTAACAAATCCGGAACTCCCAATTACTCTACTTGTGCTGTAAATACAAGTTACCATGTATTGATAGAATGTGTGTGAAACGAAGCATTTACAGGGGATACTTTGCAAATATGATGTAAGTTATTTATAGGCTCATATACACACTGTAATAACTCAAAGGTTTTATATAAATAAGTAAAATTTATTTTAAGGCTATAATTATTATATGAAACGACTTAATGGCATAGTGAATAAGCTCTTTGAATATAGATTAAAAAAGAAAGGTATTTCCTCAAGTTTCCATGGGATCGATAGCTATGTGGGCAATGCCCTAAGAAACAATTACTTCAATAATACCTTTACATAATAATAGTTACAAATTACGATTAAGAAATGAAAGCCTTACCAAGCTTATTCAAAACCCGATCAAAGACTAACTTGTAAATTAACGAGAATTGGTTCATTTCTGAACTGTATTTATTTAAATTATGATTAAGAAATATGCATTTAAAGTTCATTTGTGTTTGAAATTGACTTCATTAGAATGTCATTTTTACTAATAATAAAATATACTTTAAGTAAACCATTGAACAAAGATCTGAGACCTGCTAGGTTTTAAATAACTTAAATATCAACAGAAATCAAAAATAATTTCATTTAACGTAGGCATATCCTTTAGATTTGTAGAGGTATATCCTATTATTTAAAAAAATGTTCTTTAAAAACATGTTTTTTGTCAAATAAAATGGTTTTGTTAAAACAAGCTTTATGTTTTTTCTGTGATGGAAGCAATCGTACGAATATTTACGTTGCCCCGTTATATGCATTTAAAAAAACTGTATCCGTTGTTTGTTTCCAAGTAATTATTGCTTTCAGTTAACAGGAAGTGTAGAATTTACTTTTATTCAGTGAAATATTGTTATACCTAACAATAAAATATTTATTTGTAGTATCTTGGAATCCCCTAATAACAAGCTATTGAAGCGGACATAGATGAACAGTTTGAGGGCCTCACTGGTGCAGTAGTGCGAGTACTCGCTTTGCTAGCTGAGGTCCCGGGTTCGATCGCCGATAGGGTGACGTTAGAAAAATACGTTTTAGCGGATACTTTATTGGTCTGTGTTTTTTCTATTTAGTTAATTATTTGATATATAATAATTGTTTGTTTCCCTAATGAAATAAAAGAAAAACATAATTTTCTCATAAATCTGTATTTTATCAAATCGGAATTACTGCGTACAACTTCTAATTGAACACATTTTTTCGGAGTTAGTCGAAAAAATAGTTACACTGGATGAAGATTTCAAGTAGGCATTGATCTACTTGAAAACTTCGCTCTGTTTAACTATTCATTTATTATTAACAGACAAGATGATCAGTGCAACTTTGCCTGTGTACAATTACGGCACGATCTATTTATTGCTTAAGTAACATAAGCAGCAGAATTTATAATTAAAAATATCTTTGTTTAAATTTCCTATATTATTATAAATTAAAAACTATCCTTTGTTTGAAGTGCGAATGAATACAACAAAATAGTTCCAATGCGCTAATTGCAGGAACAATTGATCTGATTTAAAAAATTATTTCAATGTTAGGTAACACATTTATCGAGGAAGGGTATAATCTATACATCATCATGCTAAGACAAATAGGAGGGGTGCACCAATGAAGAATGTTTCAAAATCAATTCAAAAGTATCGCAAAAATCATGTAGTACAGAATTATTACCATTTAGAAGTTCTAAAAAGTCCACGACAGCATGTGTCTATCTTTAAAAGTTGGGTCACTATATTTATGATAGGCAAATTTGTTGCTTCTCTATCTCTCTTATAAAGGGCAGACTAAGTTGCGCAGATCAACTATCTAATATACACCCAAAAACAACTTTTAATAGAAAGTTAGTTAAAAAACTTATGTTCATTATGAATCGTATCGTATGTCATAATGGAAACAAACAGTTTTCCATTCGATTTCCAACAATGATTGAACGGGAAACTTGAATCGCCTTTTGATGGTGGGATGTGCTAACAGAAGCAAATGAAAAGTAAACGAATTCGAATCGTTATGAGAAATAACTGTCGTCAATCTTTTACGATTAAGTTTCTACAACTCGTAAACATTTTAATTAGCTAGTTAGCTTTATAGCTCCCGCTTCTTTTTTACCTATAAATAAAGGACGTTACTTTTTTCTAGTCTACATCTAGTTTAGAGATATGTAAAGAAGTTCGGTATTCAAGCAAAAATCCATTACCTTTTTATGTATACATAATAGATATTATTAGCTTTTCCCTTGGGTGTTCTTCAGGTAGTTAGCGATCTCGTAGATCAATTACACTTTTTGTTTTGTAATTAAATGTGAAATATATATACAATAAATAATTAGAAGAAATGACGACAAAAGAGCGTATAAGTGAATGAGTTGCTCTTTTCTAAACAAAGTAATTGTAATTATATTTTAATGGTTTTTCTTTATAGCTGACAGTTTAGTGCTTGACTGTGATCACATCTGATGGTAAGTGATGATACAATCTAAGATGGAACTACTCTAATTTAGTAAGTGGCTATTTACCTTTAAGAGTTTCTATACAACATCGTATCGGAACACAAATCTCTTTGTTGGCGGTACGTCTTCGCTGATAAGGCGGTAACTAGCCACGGCCGAAGCCTCCCGCTAGTCCAATTAGACTCAGAAAAATTACAAACTGCAATTTCCTAAATTCGTCCTATCGAAAATCGAACCTAGGGCTTCTGATAGCAAAGCGAATACTCGCAATACTGCACCAGTAAGGCTGTCAGAAAGTAAAAAGGATGCCCGACTGAGTTACATGTGCGTTCTTCTCGGAACAAGGCGCTAACACGAAACGTTTGATTTGAAGACGTTCCTTACGTATATAGAATATACGGTATTGCACACAGTATTGTTGAGTTTAATAACATATTTCCTTTTATTCATAAGTATAATTCTATTAATCCTGATTTACATACACATTTTTATTAAAAATTTAACATTAGTATTTTCTTAACGCTTTACTATTACACTTAATATAAAAACTAAAACTGTAGTACTCTACGAATAAGCTCCGCATTACGCGACCTCATCATTAGCGCCGCATAACTTAGTCAATACAAAAACTTTAACTTGTTATACATTCTATTAACGCGTTTATTATTCAGTTAAGATCTTGCTAAGCAGCTTTATTGTACTTGTATCAACGATTATAATAAATAAATAAAATTGTCAATTTAAATACTTTCCAATCGTATGACGAAAGTGGCGAACGTATAAGTCAGTATTTCATAAAATTAGTTCTTTAAAGAAACATCGAATCACAACGGTGTTAAGTTCACATAAGTTCTTACACTAAATTATTATATTACATTAACTTATTGTTTAAATAATCTCTGCCAGGCAACCCTTTAGGAAATTATCATCCTACATGGGAAATAACACGTGGTAAAGAAGTATATTGGGCGATGAAAAGGTAAAAATATATTCGAATTATTTTTTTTATTTACATGTTTTAATTGGCAATGTTTATTTAAGAAGCTAAATAAGCAAGGCCGATGTTGGCAAAGTCTATAGCAATCGATTATCTGTTGTAGCCATGCACGTGTAGTTTGACGTCCGTATCTGAAGCCGCCTGATAAGGACGTCTTTCTCAAGTATTGATTGATGAACGTCCGTAATAAGTTGTTGATTAATTATTTATATAGACATAAGATGATCGAACTAATATTTGTTCATCTATCAATTTATTAAGCTATAATATTTTGTAACTTACGTAAGAGCTCGTCTATTTTATTCGTTGAACTTGTTTATCTATATATATAAGAGATATCTAGGTATCTATTGACTCATCACGATATTGATGGAACCATATGACGTAGAGACTTGAAATTTGATAGAAATATTCATTTTGTCGCGTAGAGGTCAATTAAGAACGTATTTTACAAAATTCCACCTGGAAGGGGGACACGGGGGCGTTAATTAAAAAAAGACGAAATTTTCATATGGAATAAAAATACAAACTTCACATTTACAAACTACATCTTTTATGATATATAAAACTTGGTCAAAATTTTTACATAATGGAAACAATCAAAAGTAAATTTTAGGAAATCCCACCCTCTAAGGGCAGTGTGGGTATGTTTCTTATTTGTAAAACAAATTGCCTAAATTAACGAAAATGCTACCAAAAAACATTCCACGCAAACGAAGTCGCGGGTTCAGCTATCCCGCGTTGTACATGATCTCGTGGAGATGTGGATAAATCATTATTTACCGGATCGTCAATGTAAACCATTCTAAAATTTACCTGAAGATACACTAAAAATTAAATAAAATCGGTCCTGCCATTTAGGGGGGGTTCAGTGACACACACGCACATAAGAANAAATCCCACCCTCTAAGGGCAGTGTGGGTATGTTTCTTATTTGTAAAACAAATTGCCTAAATTAACGAAAATGCTACCAAAAAACATTCCACGCAAACGAAGTCGCGGGTTCAGCTATCCCGCGTTGTACATGATCTCGTGGAGATGTGGATAAATGACACACAATGACACACACGCACATAAGAATTATATACACAAAGACAGGATTAAAGGACGTTATATGTTCAAAAACTATGTTTTCTACTAGACTCACCTATTGTACCTTTGCGGCGTTTTTTTTTTATAAAAAAGATTTAATTTCGTCTTGAGTAGTTTAATCCAAAAATATTTTCTTTTGCATAACAACAATTTAAAGAGTAAGGTTAGGTAAATAGCAGCCCATTAACGTTCCACTGCTTGGCACAGGCTTTCTCACTCATAAGAGACCCGGCTTTTAGAGCATAGACCCACCACATTGCTCCACTGTGGATTGGCAGGACGGTACATAAGTGTGGTCTCTATTCCTTCACTCTCGCAGTCCGATGTGACGGCAATCCAACACAACCGGATCAGGCACAGGACTGACGGCTTAACGTGCTCTCCGAGGCACTGGGGTGGAGCACACTACCAACTTCCCAACTTCAGGCAAATATAGAGAAAATCTTAAAAGAAAACTCAATATAGATTTTTGAATTGGCCCGACATGGGACTCGAACTCAGGTCCTCATGTCTGTAGCCGAATATTATAACCACTAGACCAATGGGGCCGTTTTATTTATAGAGTATTTAAATTATATAGAAAGAATATAGAATACGTATCTATAAAAAAGTAAATATCACCCTATTAACATCCCACTCAAGGGTAGAGGTCTCCTCAATCGTAGGAGAAGGGGTTTTTAGAGCATAAACCTACCACTCTGCTAGGGTACTGTGTAAAAAAGTAAAAATAGATTGCTCCTTACAGGGATAGTACACATTTATGTTAAATTGTATCATCACTTATCATTAAGTAAAATTACAGTTAAATCCTGATCTAGCAATAAAAAATCAATGCTGACGTCGAATCCATGACTATTGAAGAATATCGAATATACGTGACTATCACGATTATATATACATATATAGCATCACGCCTCATTCCCATAGAGATAGGCAGAGGCCATTTGCCATGATCCTTGCATATCTCCTTCGCTTCTTTCATTCTCGTTAAACCTTTCATACAAGTTCGTCGGTTTAGAGTACTCTTGACCTGACCCTTATTTAAAATGTCCTGGATTTGCTCTAGGAACGTTCGCCTTAGTTTTCCCGTTCCAACTTTCCCATTCACCCCTGACTTATAAATCCTTTTCTTCAGTCTCCTTTCATTCATTCTCTCTTCGAGACCAAACCATTTAAGCACACCTTTCTCAATTTTAGTCTCTACATCTTTCATACCGCAATGTTCTTTTATCACCCTATTTCTTACTCTGTCACTTAGTTTCAATCCACTCATACTTCTCAACGCTCTCATCTCTACCGCATTTATTTTACTTTCATGCTTCTTCTGCCATACCCAACCTTTACTATCATACATACCAGCACCAGAGTGTTGGTACCATACATGGCACCTCTATGCACAACCAGTGGTGCTTTGAGACACCATCTGGCTATTCATAAAGGCGTGCAGAACAGCATTTATCATATTCCTTGCATTAACTCTTCTTTCAATATCACTTTCATGTGATTGTGCCATCTTTTATAAATTTAGATCTCAAGTGAGCAAATTCTTTCACATCTTCCACTTGTTCCCCATATCACGATAATATATGAAATACAAACAGGTCAAGTAACTAATTCATAGTACACGACAGCAGACACCCTCGTAGTTATTAAGCTGAGTACTTCACTGAATTTTTGAAGTTATTGGTGTAGTCAGACGTGTCATCACACAAACTGCAAATAATATTAGGCGCTCAAGTCACGTTGTTACAGAATTTATATGCACTACGACTATGTAGCGAGCCGCATGAGACAGGATAACACAATTTGAGCAACATATAATTTGATTTCATCTAACATTGATGTATTTCATAGATTAGAAAAAGAAATATGATCATTTCTGAATTTCTTAATATGCAAAAAAGGGTGCCTTTCTGTGTAAAAGAAGTTTTTTTATATAAAATTCAATATGTTTCTTAACATTCTCTCATATGTGTCTTGTTTAAATTTTCTATCGTTACTAAAATGCTTTTAATTCATCCATACCAGTTGACAGTTTATTTTTTATTTCTTTTACATAGCATCTGCATCAGAACGCATTTTATTGAAGTGAAACTTCTTTAGGCGCGTGAGGGTTAAATTTTTACAGATGAAACGCTTGATTAAGCGTCACGAAGATGTGCAAGGTTTTTTAGGTTTTAATATTTACAAATGACATGCGACATTTTTATTTGCCATTCGTCATTTAATAATTTAATATACAATTTTTCACATAATAAAAATATTTCAAATATTCTCTTTTCTATATTTAAAATTGAAAAACAAAATTTTATTAATAATTTCTAGTGTCTTTTTATTTTCAATTCATCATTGAGATTTCAATAAATTATTTATATTAATTTTCGAATTTTTTAATAATCTAATGACAATTAAATTCATTAAATTTCTAACATATCTTCCTTTTCCCTTCCTCTAAGTCTCGGAAATGTAAAGTTTTAGATTTGTATAAAAATAAACAAGATTTAGTTTAGCCGAAGAAGTTTCACTTCTGACATGTGTAGTTTGTACGCACGCACTCTTTTGTTTGTTTTTTTTCTGCTTCGTTTGAATTCCAGAATCATTCAGTCAGTCATGACTACCATAAATAAAAGAAAAACAATTGTCTAAGTTTTCTCTATTGGAAAATATACCCAAGTGAAAGAGCTTGTAGAAATACTTGCATCATTACGCCAAATATTTAAGGGATAAATCCACTTTTGATAAATATAAAAACATCAATGTTTAAAATCTCGCAAATATGAAGACGGCACCTTTAAAAAATTTTTTTTTTCATAATTTCAGTGAAGTGAGCTCATCTTTATCTACTTCTCAGATCTCATAAGTAAGGGCATCATACCGAAGATCGTAAAATATTGTTTATTGTAGCGTATTAAAATAATAATCTAACCTTTTTCTATGAGCCACCAAAGGCATTTGAATAGAATTTATATTATTACTAGGTGTTCCTCGCGGTGTTATCCGTTTTTTGAGACTGAAACTTCTTACGAAATAATTTGGTTTAATTTTATCAGAATGAGGTTTGCAGAGGATTATTATAATGTAAAAATAACTGAAAGATATCAGTAAAGAAGAAATAAATCTGTTCGATTATTTCAATATTAATATTTAGTAATTAATAGTAATGCCAAAAAATCGTGTAAAGAAATCGAAACTTTTACACCTTCACATCTTAAATATTCGCATCATTACTTAGCCTTCCTATTGAAACCAATTCGAGAGAAGTCGGTCGTATGGTTTCAAAGTCTATAACGGATATATCTTATCTATATAAATATAAGTGATATCCAGGTATCTATTGACTCATCACGATATATCTGGACCCATAAGTTTTAGAGACTTGAAACTTGGTAGGAATATTCCTTTTTTCGAGTAGAAGTTAGCTAAGAACGGATTTGACGAAATTCCACCCGTAAGGGTGGTTGCGGGGGTGTTAACTACTGACTTATCACGACATCTATGGAATCATAAGGCGTAGAGACATGAAATTTGGTAGAAATATTTCTTTTTCCGAGTTGAGGTCAGTTAAGAACGGATTTTACAAAATTCCTCCCGCAAGGGGGTTTGCGTGGGTGTTAACTATTGATCACGATATCTCTGGAACCATAAGGCGTAGAGATTTGAAATTTGGTAGGAATATTCCTTTTGCCGCGTGGTGGTTAGCTAAGAACGGGATTCATGAAATTTCACCCGCAAGGGTGGTTGCGGGGGTGTTCATCAAAAATATTGAAACTTCACATTTACAAACTATATCTTTTATGGTAAGTAGAACTTGGTCATATTTTCTTTTTTGTCATAATGGAAACTTTCAAAAAGTACTTAACATATATAAATGAAATTTTGTACACCGATAATCCACAGCCTGAAAACGGACTATAAACTCTTTGCAGTAAATATATGTAGCTCATTGAACTTTTTATACATATGTTTCTTATTTGTAAAAAAAATTGCCTAAATCTATGAAAATTTTACCCAAAAAATATCCACGCAGAGGAAATTGCGGGTTCACCTAGTATAAACATAAATCAGATTAATTATCTAGTATACACTTTTGGAATGTATATTTAACTGTAAAACAATTTTAAGTATTCATATAGTCAAGCAGGCTCTGGTTTCAACTTTATATTGATCTTGCAATAATTAACTGAAATACTCCACTTCAAACGAACTTGTCATACAAATTGAGTACGTGTTTAACTTAAACAGACCAAAGGGCGAAAGCCTGAATAATTTATATAAAACTTAATGTAGTTAGTAGATAATATTTGGTGTAATATTGTTACCACTTCGAAATCAAAGTATTTATTTTTTAAATAGATCTAATTAGGTCTTATAAATTGTCTAGTCTATCCGTTGGTAATGAATTGTTCTGAAGATTGGTTTTACGAAGAAGATACCGCCAAGAAATTTGGTTGGCACTTTATTTAATCAACCGATAGCCAAATTTTATCTATAAAGTAATTTAATCTTTAAAGAGCTAAATTCAAATCCAAGAATTTCCATATTTGTAAACATAATATTTGAATCTACTCTTCTGGACACATCTATTTGCCCACTTTAGAGTTTAGGTGTCGATGGCCCCTACCGAAATATGATTGCTAGATTGAACAAAAACTATTGATGCAGTTTTAAACCTGGTACTTTTTACCATCTTTTTCGATCATAATGTTTTAAATTTGAATTCAGAATACCACACGACATGGAGCTACGCCTAACAAGTCGGGTATGCGCCTTGATGAAGGCACTTGATTATTGAATAAAAAACATGTTCAATTTAATAGAGGTTTAATTTAATAACGCGTGTTGCCTCCATAGGCTTCTACCACAGCTCTCATACGATTAGGCATCGAGATTATCAACCGCTCTTTGAAATTTTGGGGGATCATCTCCCATTCCTCTTCTATGACAGTTTTCAACTCCTGCATCGCCTGGGCAACTGGCTGACGAGCCCTAACAAGTCTTTTTAGCTCGTCCCACATGTGCTCAATGGGGTTCATGTCTGGGC